>VZTU01018802.1:11511-25206 GCA_013400835.1 Zapornia atra
GATTTCAAAATCCAGCCTGTGGTCTAAAAGCAATTGGATATCAACAGCAAAAGCAAAAGTGGTCCTAATGTCCTTCAGAGGGCAGGATAAATTTGATGCCTGAGTCTCATCAGGTGCTGCCTTTATTGGGTTAATACTCAGCCTGTTCCCTCATAGCATGCTGTCATCCCCAAATCAGGGTGCTGCCGTCCTCATAATCTTCGAATTGCTTATTGCATATTCCTGCTTTGGAGAGACAGAATATTTCTTCCTGTGTGTCCAGTTACTGCTTCTGGTCTTTGCAGAACTACCTAGAGCTAGGAAGGGTTAAATTCCCCAGAGTATTGCCACGAGTCAGCTGTTGGACTTAGCAGCTGTTTGAAAAACCATTTAGATAGTCAGTGTAAAGAGGAGTGATTAATAAAACCAGGCTGCTGCTGGGATGTTTTCTGTTTGTGCTTGATTTTGAAGCTCCTGATCAGATTACACACAGAGTGTATTAAATTCCATGTAGGACTGCATCATTTAAAAATAATACAGCTCTGCAAATGAAGGCATTCTAGCTGGCTGGCAGAGTTGATGCCCATCACTGCTAGGCAATGTCATACCTACATTGCTTCTCCTGTTCACGTGGCTACCTAGTCCTGGTAGCAAACCATTGCACCACTGCTGTGTTCAAGTCTGAAATCAATCCTTCTGGGGCTGCCTTTTCTTTATGCAGATAAAACTTGCACCTTAAATTACTTTCCCATAAGCCCTGGATAAGCAAGACATCTCATTTGCTGTGGTCTGGGCAACATCAAGTTGTCTGAAGCCAGATTCTGGTAGATGTTAGGGGGGAAAGTCATGATGGCCCAGTGGAAGTGATTTGTGACCTCTCATTGAGAGGTCCTTCCAAAAGACAGTAGCTCTCAGGATGCTTCACATCCCTAGAAACCCCTGAAATCTCCATTTCTGTGGAGAATATCTCCACTGGGATGAAGCATTTGTGCCCTCTCCATCTCTCACTATGATCTCCTACCTCCCCTACGAAGAGAGGCTGAGGGAGCTGGGCTTGTTCAGCCTGGAGAAGAGAAGGCTGTGGGAGGACCTCATTGCAGCCTTCCAGTACCTGAAGGAAACATACAAACAGGAGGGGAATCAGCTTTTTAAAAGGGCAGAGACTGGCAGGACAAGGGGCATGGATTGAAGCTGAAGGAGGGAAGAGTTAGATTACATTTTAAGGGGAAGTTCTTTCCAGAGAGAGNGACCATTCTATTATTCTAGGATCTCAGGACCCTTGAAACACACCTTGAGCAAGAACAGCTGCTCATTCACCACCACATGTAACAAAATGACAGACTTTGGGAGCAGGTTTGCTGTCTTGTATGCCTGCAGGTACAGGTCAGAGAGACCTGGCTTTGATTTACGAGGCTGCACTGAGCTTGATGCCTGACACTTTTTCCTTCCCTGTTGTGGCAGAGTGTTGGGCTCACATCACCCAGACATAGAAGTTGGTGGGAAAACCTTCAGCCTGTGCTTCTGCTGTCTTTTACCCTGGTTCACCCACAACCACTGGCTGTATTTTTGTCATTTCTCAGCTGCAACCTCTGGTTGCTGGAGTCCCCAGTCCAGCAGGTCTGTAAAAGGAGCAGCCAGCTGATTGTCACAGCCTTGCCTCTCTGCTAAGCCCTGCCCAAAGCCATGCAGTTAAGGAGGTATTAAGTGAGGCATCTTCAGCCACTCATTCTGCCCAGCAATTTCATTTGCTTACAGGATTATATATGATTTTTTTTTTTTCCTGCTTGAGTGCTCTTGGAATCCTGCAGCAGCCAGGCTCCAGCACCCAGGCAGATTCATGTTTCAGAAAGGAACTGTGTAATTTCTGCTCTTGTAAGATCTCAGATTTGCTTTATGGAGTGCACAGGCAAAAAATGTTCTCTACAAGTGCCCTCCCTCCTGCTGCTCTCTGTGATAAAGGATTCGCCCCGTCTGCAGTTTAATTCAGCAGCAATTTCAGAGCGTCATTAACAGCTAGAAACATCAGAGCCCTGTTCTCCTCTGCAGATTTGCATATGGTAATTAGGAGCACACGGTGGGGGCTGGGCAGAGGACGGCCGGTGGGGGAGAAGGAGCAGGTTCCAGCCCAGATCCTTCGGTGGGTGCTGGTGAGTCACGGCCTCGGAGTGGCTCCTGCCACATGCCAGACGGTGAGTCACAGAGAGCACAGAGATGGGAGAAACTGGTTCGGACACCGTCCGGCTCCTGTGTTAGCTGGTACAGGTCTGCTGCTTGAGCTATTTCTGATGTCTTGCATAACTCAGAATGCCCAGAGCAGCTGGGGCTTCTTTCCCTCTGACTGGCAGGCCATACCTGCCTCACGCTCCCCGTGTCACCGGGAGGAATACACATAACACCTACTGCTTATTTTGGTCTCATGCACCCTCTCATCTCTGCTGGCAAGCCCCTCATCCCTGCCCTGCACAGCTCCTTGCTGCCCTGTGAGCAAGGGCTGTGATTGATCGTCGCATGCTGCAGTTTCCAATTTGAACCCATCATAATCCTCTATAGTTCTGGGGTACATTTGGGGGTTGGACCCGATGATCTCTTGAGGTCCCTTCCAACCCCTAAGATTCTGTGATTCTGTGATTAATCATGGGTTTAGTCAGGCTTGTCCTGGAAACCGGTAGAAGCGGCCTTGGCCCAGGCAGGACCTCATTGTGGAAAGACAAAGGGAAGTGGTCTTTTCAGGAATCTCTTTGCCCAGTGGACCACAAGGGGAACCAGCCTGAGGTAAGGCAGAAATTTAGGATGCATTTAGTTGTTCTGCCTTACTGCAGCCCCCTTTAACCACCGGGACCAGATAGACCAACCTTACTATGCTCCCTGTTCCCCCAGGCAGGGAAGGAGAGCTGGAGATTTAGGGTGAATCAAGCAACTATCATTTCCTTTTACACCTTTTTTTTTTCCTCATTAAGTGTAATAGCTGATTTACTGAAGCATTCAATGAATGCATGATGTATTAGCTGGCGAGAAATGAACGGATGTCCAAACAAACACTACTAGCTAGTTCCACCCTACAAAAACTTACAACAACTCAACTCCACCTCTTCTTACTCACCCCGAGGGTTCAGTCCTGTCCCCAAGCCATTCATCCTGTGCCCCCCACTGCATCCTCTTCAGTGGTGCTGCACCCTGAATGCCCTCTAGCTTGCTGGAATTTTTCTGTAGTCTGGTGTTTTGTTGTTCAGGGTGGGTTTGTTTTTTTTTAAAAAACACAACAACCTACTGCCAGGGCTTTCTGGCAGCTCCAAAAGTGGGAAAGCTGAGGCAGGAGCAAACTGTTACTGGGATCCTGGAAACCGGTGCAGGAACCAGGGAGCCCTGAGATCCCCCACGCTGTCTGAAGAGTGGCTCTCAGTTTGGATTCATCTCCCAGCCTTTTTGCTTGGAAGTAGGCTCATGGGGAGTAAACTGAACAGCTCTCTCCCCTTAGAGCAAAGCAGGATGTCTGAATTGTGCTCCTGTCTGCAAGCTTATACAAACCATTGCCTTTTGCCACTCATGCTTGTTTTGTAGAGCTGTGTGGTTTTTTCAGGCACATTAATTCAAATGCTCTGTAGGAGCCAGGGAATCACACGGGATAACCCTCAAAGAACAAGCAGCCCCAATACAAAGAGATTTTTGCTGGTTTATCTATGAAACTGAATGCCCAGCTTTTAACCTTGTACTTTCATCCTTCACCTGTGAGTGAGATGATGGATCTTCATCCATCTGAGGAAGATGATGATGACAACAATAAAAACATACCCGTTCAGAAAGAGGCAGAAAGAACCCTCACAGTTAGAGGTTTCCATTGGGCATTCAATTTCATAGGTGAAATGACTGAGATTTGTAGAAACAGTTATCTGTTCAGAAAGCCCAGCCTCCAAACAGCCAACATTCCCTCTGGCTGACAGTTCTGATGATCTTGCTCCTGCCCCTTCATCCTCTATGCTGTATACACAATCTTTTTGCATTTAAATCACTCTAATTTCTTAAATCTCCCCATGTGTCGTATCACATTTTATGAGGAAACTTGTTTCACTGTATATTGAACCCCATCAAGAAGCTGAGACCACTGAGCAGAGCGGAGTATTAAGCAGGCAGCAAGGAACCTCCAGAGCATGGCCAGAGCAGTAACAGGTAGTGGGGTGTGCCTGGAAATGTGTGACCAACACGCCTAGTGCATTGGCACTTGGAGGCAGAGTGTTGCAGGGCAGTTTGAAGCTGGCTCTGGTGGCTTCTACATCTTCTCAGCAGTGTTGCAGAGGCAGGAGGTTGTAATCCAGAAGCCATGGAGCTGCACCAACCACCCCTAAATTAGCACAATGTCCTCAGTCTTTTGAGGGTAGGATGGAGGAGGGATTTGGGGGCCTCTATGTAGTGCTTACTGAGGACTTGGTGGGCATGAGGCACAGAGCCTCTGCAAGGTGCTGCATGCCCCTGTTATCTGCAGCATGCTGCCTGTGTTCTAAAGCTCAGACACAGCTTGGCAGGCAGCTCTCAGATCAGTGCTGAACCCTTCTCTCCTGCTCAGTACTCCTGTCCTGCTGCTTGCTTAGAGCTTCCTTGCTGCTAACGAGTTTTGGCTGTCCATATACATATATATATGGAGGTGCAAGCATTGATAAGCAGTTTCATGTGTATATATATATATATATATATATATATGTATATATCCAGTCAAGCTAATACAGAGCAGAGAAGGATGGCTTTTTGTCAGACACCCATACACATATATATATACATGTATATATATACACATACATATATATATGGAGGTACAAGCAGTGATAAGCAATTCTGCACCCCACGATGGGTGTCTGACAAAAAGCCATCCTTCTCTGCTCTGTATTAGCTTGACTGGAGCAAAGTATCCATGGGTAATGACATGTCTGTCCTTTGCCTTCTGTCCCTTAGCACCTCAGGAAGGGGCTGACCGAACACACAGCCCGTATCCCCCATGTAGCAGCAGATGGTGTCAGTATGGAGTAGGCAAAGGGCTGTGACATCTGCAGGCAAAATGGCTGTTGAACTGACATGTCTAGAGTCATGGTGCTCCCTCTGTGCCTCCCTGCCTTGTTCTGCCACAGCACGCTTTTCTGGGCAGGGATTGCTGCTGGAAGCTGTGTTTGCTGTTAGATGGGTGGGACCGAGCAGGGTTCAGCACACTGCCAGCTACTGCAGGCAATAAAAAAGAAATGAACTGATTTGGCAAGAAGTGTTCAGGGACAGACTGCTGTCCCCACATCTGGAAACTTCCCCTTGCAAACAGGTTTGAAGGCTTTACAGAGAGCTCATCAGAGCCATAAGACTGTGAAGCTACTCTGCTTGCTGGATTTTATGCTCCAGTGTCAATCTCAGCCTACCAGACCCTGAATAGAAGAGGGAGGATCCTTCTGCAGTCTTCCAGAATCAGGGAGGGGTGATGTAGCCAGAGAGGATGCTCTGGTGTTGGGAACTGAATAATCCTGGTGCTTGGCAGTGCCACAGCCAACCTCCCTGCATCCCTGGAGACAAGAGGAACCCAGAAGAGATGTCCCAAGGGAGAGAGTGCTATCTGGGGCACAAAAAAGTCACACATATCCCTAGGGAAGCTGTCAGAATGGCTCTTGGGAGGAGCTGGCTGTGTGCCATCTGTGATATTGGACCTCAGGCGGTGGGGGCAGGCAGAGTGGACATCCGTCTGCTGCAGCATCTGTGGCAGCTAGTGAATCAGAGTCCACCCAGAGCGCCTGTGCTGCTGCTGAAACCGAATAGCTGAGCAGAGTTGCAGCCAAGGCTCCAGAGAGACAGATGGGAAATGGCTGTGTGTCAGCTCTCTTGACGTTTTGCTGTCAAATGTCATAGTGTGCCTGTGCAGGCCCTGTCCTCCCACAGCAGCATCTGCACCAACGTGGAGCCTGTGATGCTCAGCAGGTTGGTGCTGGTGCTGGGAGCTGGCTCCAAGCAGCCATTTCCCAGGGACAGAGGAGACCCAGTGCTTCAGCAGTGAAGTGTGCTGTCATCACGGCCTGTATCCTCAAAATGATGCTTTTGAGTGGCAACACTCAAAATGTAGCAAAACCTTATGGGGAGATGTGATTTAAGCATTACAGTCAGCTACAAAGGCAGATAGGGACTGGGGGGACCAGCCTTTTTTTTTCCTAGTACTGTGGGGGACAGACAAGGATAAATAGGGACTCCTTCTGCTCCATGTACCCAGTGGTGTGCAGGGTCAGAAATGGGGCATGAGCACTGCCCCATCTGTTGAACACCAGTGTGCATGCTGGGCACAGAGCCAGGAGCTGCTCTTACCCATGGTGGTTCTTGAACAATGTGATCTTGGGAATCTCTGGTGTAAAAGATCTTGTCCCAGGAACGGGGCTGCGGGCAGGCCCGTCCCTTTCAGCAGCTGTGGGAAAGGAGCCAGGGGCTTGTAAGAGGAGCCACTGAAAGGGGTGTGAGATATTAGGGAGACTATGGGCAGGGGAGGTCCCTCGGTAGTCAAGGTGGGTGTGGACCAAGTGGTCCAGATGCCCTCTCTACTTCAGACCCTAATCCTGGGTGAAACATCCCATCAGAAGCAGACATGAGGGCGAGTGTGCCCGTGTAGGAGACTCGTGTAGGTCTCATGATGATCACTGGCAGAGTCTAACAGAAGGCTTGTCTGTTCGCTCACTTGTACATCACTGGGTGTTTATGGTAAACACTGCAGGTCCATTTCCATCTTTGTGGGTTTATTTCCTGCCAGCATCATCCTGTGTCTCTGAGAAGCAGTACCGTGCGTGGGAGGAAAGCACTCACTTCTTTTGATCCTTTTTTTTTTTAGTATCTTTTAATTGTTATTCTTCTGCCATGCAACTGAAAGAACTGGAGTTCCTGATCTTCCTGTGGAGCTGTCTCACTGCTTACGCTGTTGTTCTGACTTCACTTATCCCACATTTCTTCATTCCTGTCCTGGGCTCCCATGTGCCTTTGCAGCTCTGCTCCAAATCCCTTAGTCACAAGTGCTGGGGTAAGGTAGGCAAAGACAGATGTTGTGAATGCTGTTTTCTGGAGCTTGAAGGTTGGTGGTGGCAGCAGACCCAGGGTCCTGGAGTCCAGAGCAGGATCACAATGTGTGATGTCAGGGTGCTGTTAGCACTGAATGCCTGGATGAGATGTGGGATGTGGATTGCTAACCAAGGTGTTTGGGCCAGGGTTCTCAGAACAAGTGGTGGATATGTGAGAGCACTTGGTCATTTTTTAATCCCTCAGGATCATCCTGGATCACCATTGCCTTTTGTGGTTTCTCCCTCTCCTTGCTGCCTTTGCTGCCTTCCCATGCAGTTCTCTGTGTTGGCTTTTCTGTCATGTAGAAGAGAAGGCAAGAGCAGAAATTGCTCTAGACTGTCACAGAATCACAGGCTAGTTGGGTTGGAAGGGACCTCAGAGATCATCTAGTCCCACAACCCTGCACCATCCACTAGACCAGGGTGCCCAAAGCCCCATCCAACCTGGCCTTGCACACTGCCAGGGTGCAGCCACAGTTTCTGTGTCCTGGAGTTGCTTGCAGGCTGGACCTCTGGGTTAGATGGGAAAGGAGGAATGAATACATTCTCTGGTCTCCCATGTCAAATGCTGGTGAAGATCTTCCTCTGGCATTACAAGAACCTGCTGCTTACTGAGTGCTGAGGGAGTGGGCTCTCAGCGCCCTGTGTGGCTCCTGGCACTGTGAGCTGTGGCAGTCATACTGTTGTGAATTGCAGCAGGTAGTAAGACAAGCAGGTAAGTGCTACAGGGTAGTGTGACAGAGTGTCAGAGAACTGCAAGCCCAGTACCCCAGACCACAAGAAGAACCAGTTTGAGCTGAAGCTTAACCGTCAGCAAAAGGTCAGCAGAAGGCAATGGGACCATCATGGGACCATGACCAGCCAACCCATGGCCCCACTGCAAGTCACCTGCTCTTTTTCACATGAGAGGCCCTTGTGTACAGAAGTAGTCTGTGCTTTGGCACAGCACAAACCCCAGCACCATTAAAAGAGCTCAGGATGTCATGGGGGATCCTGGATTTTGGGGAAGAACAGTTGTTGCTTTCCTGTTCTAGACTGCTCTTGCTTTCCAGTCTCTGCTTGGACTTGTGTGTCTGTAGCATTGCAAGGCCTGGGCAGTGTTTGCTTCTAAAAGGAAAGATCAAGGTACCTAAAGGGCAAAGAGTTTTAATCCAGAGTGAGAAGCTGGACTGCTCTCATCAGAGTGCAGCACTTCATTTCAGACCCCATGCTGTCTGCATGTTTTTCTGTGAGCCTGCAGTGGTGTCTGCAGTGATGTCTTTGCTTGGCCCAGAGCCTGTGCAGCCCTTTGGCTACTTGAGGGAAATCAGCTACTTTAGATAAGTTTGAGAGGGGTCAGCAGCACAAGTTGTCCCAGGACTCTGCAGGGAGGGGGATGTTTTTGTCTTACGTTGCTTTCCTTGAAGGACAGGTGAGATCCTTGTGCTTGGATACTTGTGGTGACAAGGACTGTTCTGTTTGGTCCTTGTCAACACATGAAGTCTTCAGTCAAATCAAGGGTGCTTTAAATAGTCACTGCCTTTCCTGAAAGGTGACTTCCTTTGCGTTTTTGTCTCTCTCTCCAGGTATCTGAATTCCCCCATGAGAAGTGTCCTCTCTGCATCTCATGTGCAGCCCTACCTGTCCATGGGTAGCACCAGCTTAACTGATGTCCTGAAGAGCATTCCTCACCATGGATAGTCCACCCAAACTGACTGGTGAGACGCTGATTGTCCATCACATTCCCCTGGTGCACTGCCAGGTCCCTGATAGACAGTGCTGCTCCGTGAGCAAAAGGACCAACCCTTTCTGCCAGCCAGAGCTCAACGTTACCCGGACCTCTGCCCTCTCAGACAGAGACCTTTCACAGACTGACTCCTTGGTGTACAGCACCTTTCTCCAGACCTCTGAAACCTCAGCAGAGGCATCAGACAACAAAGAAGGCAAAGCAAGGGATTTGATTGTCCCTAGTGTCAGTAAGCGACACAACCCTTTCCTGCTGAGTGAGGGTGAAGACCTCAGCATCTTTGGGGATGACCTGGGTCAAAAATCTTTCCACCTTCACAACTCACTTGTGTCAGGCAAACCTCCCTTTCATCTGCACGAGCTGGCCTTGCCCCCTTTCCACCTCCACGACTCCAACCACATTGTGAAGTCCTGGAACATGGCCAGCCGGTCCGGTGTGGTGGACGGGCAAGAGGACAAGATCAGCAGTGACGACATCCAGAAGAGGAACAATGCCAACAGGTGCCACCAGCCCTCAGAGCGCATGGAGCTGGACGAGTGCAGCTGCCATCGCGGCAGCTCATCCAGCTTCTCCTTCGAGGGTGGTGACCAGGAGTGGAACCAGAACACAGGTGAATCGCTGAGGAATCAGGATGCCCTGCACAGCCGGACGTGCAGCTGTTCCAACTCAGAGCTGCAGCACTGTCGCTGCTACAGTTCGTCGAGCCAGTCTGAGGTGATTGACCAACAGATGGGTTACATCAGTGACTCTTCCTGCAACAGCTCTGACGGGGTGCTGGTGAACTTCAGTGCTCTCTACAACAAAATGAACAGCCATTCTCGATCTAACCTGAATTCAGCCAACCTGTCCTGTGACTCTTCCTTCTGCAGTCACTCAGACACAGGAGCGTTTTACCTGGATTTGCATTCATCGCCCACAGAATCCAAGATGTCTTGTGAGTCGCATAACCCAGAGAGTTCAGGGAAGGTGTGTGGTTGTCAACACTCCTCCTCACCTGTCCTTGATGCTAACTGCAACTCCTACCACCTCCACTGTGAGCCTTGCACTTCGGAGAGCTCAGACCTCACTGCCTGCTTCCAGAGCCAAGCACGGCTCGTTGTGGCTACTCAGAATTACTATAAGTTAGTCACGTGTGACCTGTCTTCCCAGTCATCCCCCAGCCCGGCAGGGTCTTCCATAACTAGCTGCTCAGAAGACCATACCAAAGGTAGCCCAGCTCAGCCCACTGAATACTACCTGTTTAGAAGGCCTGACCTGAAACAAGAAGAAAGCAACGTAGAGTGCAGTGAAGAGGATGCAAAGGGGGAAGCCACCCAGAACATGATCGAGGGTCAGGTCTACGTGAATGTGTCACCACCTAACCTCAACACAAGCCGGCAGCGCTCCAGGAGCTACGATCAGAACCTGGACAGGAGCCCCAGCAGCAGGCTGGGCTCCTTGGAACGCATGGTGAGCTGCCCAGTCAAGCTGAGTGAAAGTCCAGCAATACCCATCCAGAGTTCTCCCCCGAAGCGAGTGACATCCTTTGCTGAACTGGCTAAAGGCCGTAAAAAGAATGTCACCTCTCCACCGCTCCGGTCCAGTGGTGATTCCTCCTTGGAGTTCTCTCCTATCCCTGAGACACAGCAGGATTGCCCAACCTTCCTTGAAGAAAGAGCTCGCCGCAGCCAGAGTCTTCCACCCATGCCCTTCATCCACGGCCTGAACCGGAGCTGCGAGGGCTTCTGCTTGAATCACACCTTTGGGGACGGCCAGGCTTTGTGTTCCACCAAAGATTCGGTGTCCAGTGAGAAGGTCCCCAGTGGGCATGGGGCAGGTAAGCAAGCCTCTCTCTCCCTGCTGACAGAGGCAGATGCCAGCTTCTCAGGTGGCTCCGCCAGTGGCCACGGACAGAGAGATGTTAGAGCCCGAGCAGACGGTAAGGAGCCAAACAAGGCAGAATGGAGAAGTGAAAAGAAAGGCTACTCTTCGGGATATGAGGGGAGCAGCTGAGGAACCTGCATGGTGATGGGAGACCAGTGCCCATATAGTTTGTTTCCTGGTTTGGCACTCCTTGGGGCAAAGCCCTGCTGTGCTCCTTTCGGACCCAAGTATCTCGTCCCTGTGTTTCTAAAGCCTCTTGAGGTTTTGTGCAAACCCTTTCAGTTAAGGGAGGACATAGTGTCAGCACTGAGGTCTGTGCAGCTTGAGGGCTTGAGGGATTGTCTCCCTTCCAGGGCATTGTACTCCCCTCATCCATGAGAATCACCTGCCTTTATCTCCTGAGATAAAGGTGTAAAGGTGCTCAGCAGAGCCATGTTCCCAGCAGATGAAGGGAGGAGTTCTTAGCCTTTCATTTTGGAGCTATGTGGGGCAGAGATGGGAGAGAAGAGGCAAAGCAGTCTCCTCTCAATGCAGGGTCAAGGAGCTCACGAAGTCTCTACTGGGACTTGCACTTGATTCTCCTGCAGAGATGAGAGAAGCTGCTGGAATATCCCGGCACACCTTCTATAGGGCATTGGATTGCAGAACTGCTTGGGACAAATGCTTTGTCCAGGGTGTGCTGTGGGCTGGAGGAGTGGGGCAGAGACAAGGCAGAGGTGCCACACTGCACTGCAATGCAGTGTGGCTGGTCATCAGGGATCCCAGTCACCTCCTCTGCATGTGCACCCGTGCTGTGTGTGTTGTGCACTGAGTGTCACACTGCAGTTGTGTCCATCGAGGTGATGTGGCCCCACCAGAGCTGCAGGCACAGAAAGCAGATCAGCCCAGCACACTCCCTTAGGACATCCCTGCCAGCCACTTGATGGAGCAGACCTGCCTTCTCCAGGGTTGGAAGCTCTCCTAATTCTGCCCTGGTCCTGATTTGATTAGAAATGTCCTGCTTGGATCTGGTACAGGCAGGAGGAGGAAGCAAGCTTGGTGCTCAGAAGGGGAACAGTTACAGAAGAAGGGGAAGGGAGAGAGAAGCGGAAGGGAGAGAGAAGCGGAAGGGAGAGAGAAGGGGAAGGGAGAGAGAAGGGGAAGCAAGCCAGCCTTTCTGGCGCCATTGAGAGCTGTGGTGCCCTTGTAGTGCTTGTGTTTGGCGGGGTGAGTGTGGAAGGGAACAGTCTTTGGGGATGAGAAGTCTTGCTGTACCCCAGTGTGTTGGGCTGTCTCTGTGGTACAGAGGCAGGTCGAAGCCAAGCGCTTGTAGCCGTGACTTGTGCTGTTCTTGAGTGAGGGGTGGGGAAGAGCTGGGAAGCTGGTGACACTGCCAGGAAAGAGAAGCCCCCAGTGCAGCGCCCTACACTTCCAGACAGCTGTCAACAGCTGGAAACTCTGCATTTGGGCACACATCTTTACCCTGACAGCTTATGATGTGTGTAACCAGTTCAGGCTTGAACCCCCTATGCTTGCATCACTGGCCTTTAGCTCATCCTCTTCCTCCTGCAGCTGAGAGCGCATTCCCTTTTGCCTGTGATCTGCTGGGCTGATAATGATTGTGCCTCTGCCCATTCTCACACTTTCTCCCCTTTTCTGTCCCTGAAGGTGGTGGCACAGACAGCAAGCCTGTGGTACGCTACAGCAAAGACCAGCGTCCCACGACTCTGCCCATCCAGCCCTTCGTTTTCCAGCACCATTTCAGCAAGCCACCCAAGGCCCGTGCCCTGCACAGCCATTTTGCCTCCAGCCTTTCTCAACTCTACAGCTTGTCCAGCAACCGCCCTGCCAGCCAGCAGATCTCCAGTTCCCAGTCCTCAGCCTCGGGCACCTCAGCGGAGCAGGCGGTTGGGACCCAGCGTTCAGCGGACGGAGCTGCCTCCCGCCATGATGGCTGCACTAAGAAGTCTGCTCCTGAGACCACCCGGCCATCCCCCCTGGGGAGTTACTCTCCTGTGCGGTGCAACGTGCCTTTCTTTCAGAGCGTGGACTCCTCTTCCTCGCCCACCACAGAGAGAGCTGGAGAGAGCCAGCCCCCCAGGAGCAGGTCCTGCCCCATCTCTGCCAACCTGCTTCCCACGAGGTCTTCCCCTGCTGTCAGTGCCATGCAGCCCTCCCAAGGCACCAAAGCTGATGCCCTGACACAAAAGGAGAACCCCAAGCCGGTTCCCAAAAAAGAGGCACAACTGGAACCAAGCCCACCACTCTCCGAGTACCAACTCCACAGTGGGTCTCTCCCACCCCTCTCGATGGGTGGTATGCCCGTGAGCAGAGTGGGAGGCCATGCAGATCCACAGTGGAGAAGTGGCAGTGAGATCAGCAGCTCTGGTTCCCTGGGCAGCATGGGAGTACGGCCCCTCAATGGTAGGTACCCATCCTCTAGGATGTGCTCGTCTGGAACATCTCCAGCTTGCCTCTGCTCCTCCCTGTAGCACCACCCTCTCTTGCAGCCACGGCCCAGGGCAAAATTATATCTGGGTGCTGCAGTGCGCAACAGCCCCTACAATCACCTTGCCTGCACAAGGAAGTCCTAAGCTAATACCATGGAGGGAGCATGTCCCTCCAGTCCTGACTCCTGTGTGGTCTATGGAGAGGGCAGCGTGGGCTGCTGATCTTGTAGCACCCCGTGCCAGGTGCTTGCACCCCAAACCCGCTCCCTCTATGCCCCCAGCCATAAGGCCACCCAGGCCCCTGTCCTGCCAGACTATGGCCTCTGCCTCCCTTCATGTTTGTGTGCTAATGTCCTGAAACGCTGCTGGACTTTTAACTAATGCACTGTCTCTCTTTCTTTGTCCTTCCTCTTCTTTGCCTTCTCTCTTCCTGTTTCCCTTCCACATCCTCCTGTCTGCCTGTGTGCTCCCATCTGGTGCTCACTGCCTGCGGCATCCTAGCAAACCACCTCTCCCCCCAAGCGCTGAAGTGGCGGGAGTACAGGCGGAGGAACCCCCTGGGTCTGGACCGCATTTCGGGGCTGCCCAGTTTAGCAGGCAGCCTGGACAGGAGGCAGCAAGAGCCTCGGCTGAATCGGGGGAA
>VZTU01018803.1:552-25799 GCA_013400835.1 Zapornia atra
ACCTAATTAGCAACACTTGGTTTGTCTTATAAACTTATCTGGAGGCTGTTTCACCATCTCCAGCTCTGCCTTCTGTGTATCACTAATACAAAAACAAATGGGTAATTTTTTTCTCTACTATTCCCATATATAAAAAAGACCATATATTTTTCATATTATTTAAATAACAATGAAAAGTGAAACAGTCAAGCCTGAGCTACTATCTCCTCTAGAGAATTCTTTTATACCATGCTCAGTTAAATAACACAACAGTAGATGATCTTTCAATAACACAACCTTTGCTGATGTTACAAATGTTACAATGACTTTACCTTGAATTCATTTTCCTTGTCCTTGGTCCCTTTGTGAAATGGCCTGTCATACCGGAATCGCCAGATGTGATTTACTTTGTAAAAGCTTTTGATGTTATCGGGAATGCCATCTCTCTGCAGGACTTCCTGGTTTTCTGGAATTGGTGTCACTGCATAAATCTGCAAATCTGTATGTAAAGAGTTAAGGCTATCCCACTTCTTTCAAATTGGCATCTCATATTGACTCCTGAAGCATGAAAGAAAAATTTTTTAAGAAGTGTGTATCATGAAATGCTTCTAGATTATTAATGGCTTGGGAAAGGAACCTGAGAGATTTTTTTTTGATGGCTTGGGATTCCTTTGTACTGTTTTGTTGAGAATTTCTTATTTATTTTTGAAATAGAGCTGCTTAGAGGGAATAGTACATGGAGTAAAGGGATTTAATTAAATATATTCTTACAAGCAATATGTCATGCCATGCTAACATTATGTTGCATTGTAAGAACTTGAATTACTGTAACTTGAACTGATACACCATTATCACAGCAGTGACAGTTCTACAAGTACTTTTGGCTAAAGTAAGATTCTTAATAACTTGCCAAAGAATTTTTAAATAAAACCAACAATTACACAAAAAAAATTCTAAACATAATAGAGTGGCTGGGACAAATTGCAGGGGAATTCTCACCTACTATTTATTTCAGTGGAGGCACATTGTGACTGAAATTTGCTATAGGTGTCCCTACATTTCTTTAAAAGCGCGAAAGACATAACTACAGTGTAAGGGTTTGTGATTATGTGGATACACTGTGCTTCTGCCTGAAAGATGGTCTCATCTGGCTGATTAGCATGTTGCATAGCAATGGCATGTGGGAACTCATTCAACATTCGCTGCTGGAAGGCCTCCAGCCTTTCATAGTCATGTCCTCGGCAAACAAATTCCTTATTCTGAGCAGAATAAGAAAAAACACAAGAAACAAACCACAAGAACAAGTTATGTGAAAATAATTGTGTATCATTAGATAGGTCCAAACACACGATCCTAAATATAGACTTTCCGGTCAATTTTTACATCATTTTAAGAAGGGGGGGGAAAGAAACAAAAGGCAAGAATGAAAATAAGAAATCTAGAAAGAATAGCTTACATAGGAGGAAGAAATTTTACCATATAAAGTACAGTTTTACTTAAAAGTCTGGAAAAATATTATACTCAAAGTTTTAATAAAAAATCTGAAGGGAGAAATTGTTCTTTTTTGATTAAAGTATGCAGCTAGCATAACATATCAGATTGTATCCAGTACAAACCAAAAATATAATGCAATGGACAGTTAAGACAATGAAATGGGTTGAAAGTCCTTTCCAGGGGGAACCAGGAAATTCTGCTTTGAAGTCATACAAATCTGAAGAATGTTGTAAGAAAATGGTAGAATGCATTTGATATGCCTTATTCTCTAAACGTTCATTCCTGCCTCCAACACAATTTATTTTACCTGAATGCCCACTATGAAGTCACACCATTATTTTCCTGAGATTGTGCAACACGAATACAGGCACAACGTGCAGCCTATATTAAAGTTGAGATGCCTGGATTTGGAGCAACCATTGGAACTAGTCACTGACGGTGATGGTGCCACGGGCTTCCTGTAGCTCTGGACAGCAATGTCAGTTTGCTTCTGCTTGCATACATTTAAAATAAGGAAATATCTTAACCAATCTTCTAAAAGCATTGTTAAATGATTTTTCTTTTAAAATCCATATTAGAAAATTTTAAAGAGCCATTACTAATGTGTTGCTCTTGAAGCAACGTTTTAGACAGAAACAGTTCTTGTCCTTATAGTATCTTGACAACAGAGACAGGAAGCATTGAATTCTGACAGCCTGGACTTTTATGGAAATTGCTACAAGAAATAACTACAAATTAAATTGTGAAAGCCTTTTACTGAAGCTTTATTCTCTATTCCTTCTACAGCAAACATAACCATACTGCTTTGTCATAAAAAAATAGTTATAAAATGTAGTAAGCTTTGAGATGTTCCTTGTTGATGCTGCAAGCATAAATCTGTGCTATGTACATTTAACTTGGAAAATGCATAAATACTTCCTGATCAGATGCATAAGCAGTCAAAGACCTACAGGTCTGAAAGAACTGCTCTATTGTGTAAATTCTTAGGGCACTTTTACTTCATCAGTTGACAGTAAACTAAACGTCTTGCTAATTAACTTTTAAAAATTATTTTATACAGATGTTATAGAAGACTGCTAGGTAATATAAAAAACTATATGACCATCAGACATTTTTTGTGCATCACTTTCAAAGGGGACAGTTTCATGCCGTATTCACAATTTGGAATTTGACATTTTCCCCACCAAAAAGGCAAAGAAAAATCAGATTTTTAGGCCTTTGCCATACAAAGGAGGTTCCTTTATCACTTATGTGAATTATCACTGGAAGAGGAACTTGAATTATGATTGCAGCAGCTCTGTGAATAAGATGGATTTTGCGGTCATCCCAAGGTAACAGTCAATGCAGCTAAACCACTGCAGACTGTGGAAAAGGGGAACTGTGAACACGAGTAACATTTTTAAAGAGCACTTCATTAACTTCAGAATCCAAGAGTAGTGTTTAAGAGTAACTTTATGTATCTTGTCAGCTTTAGCACATTGATAATCATAGAAACTCAGCATGTTGAATTTTTCAGTCACATGAAAAAAAAAAAAAAGGAACCTGGGAATGCAATTATTTAAATGCTAAATTGCTGACCGCCCCACTTCCAAGGGATACCTCTTCTGACAGCCACCAGCAGAAATAGAACAGGGTAAAGGGAAACAACTAACATGAAAAGAAGGTATTGGTCTATGGAATAGCATAGGTGCATGGTTTCCAACATAAATTTGAATATTAAGTTTACGTAGGATTCTGAAAGCCTATCATTTGTCTTTCTACTAGGCAGGACTTTTTCTTAACCCTGAAAAGATGAGGATATTTCATTAATTACCACGAACTCCTTGTTGCTCATAGAATAAGAACTTGTATATGGTATGATCCAATTCTCACATAGAGAAAGCAATTAGGAATGACAGCATCAATTCCAGACTTGCTCCGTTCTGTTTATTTTCAAATCACTTACTCTCAAGAAGAATGGGAACTTTTTCCCATAGAATCCAACTCTGAAAAATTCTGGCTCCAAACGCTGTTGATCCATAATTTTATCATACAAAGATGCTTCCATCATCTGGGTGAGATAGATGAAAAAATACAATTAGTCTTTTTTTGCAAACGTATTTTTACCTTAAGCTATCTCAAAAGGAAGGGTCTTTTAGCACACTGGTCTGGAGTACTGGAATTATAATGCATCTCTGAGCAACAATAAAGACATCCAGAAGTCTCCGAATGCATCAAATGAAATAATTTCATCTCTTAATGACCTGAAAGACTCCAAGAAGTTTAAAACAACCCCAAAACTTTTAAATATTTTAAGAGGGTAAAATATCAGATTAATGACAACATGCACAGATATTTAACGAAAAATGGAAGCAACAGAAACACAGTTTCAAACATATGACCCAGTAATTCGTTAATCATCCAAACACAGGGCAGTAATATGGTCAGTTTCATCACCAAAGTCCAATTTCCATATTCAAGAGAGTTGAGCCCACATCATACCAGACTCCAATGATTTAAGTGTCAAATGTGAGTTCCTTTAAAAATCTCAGAGTAGCAGTTAACATTATTTTTGGTCAATACATCCGGCTTTTATTTCACTCAAAACACCGACACAAAGTGAACTTAAAAGACAAAGTCCCTTTTTTACTGATATTTCAGCAAAGCATTCTCTGTTCTGAAGTTTTTAATACTGTGGGGGAAAATANTTTTATATTTATAAATATTTTATATTTAGCCCGATTTTATGTAACACAGACAGCTATTTAATGTGTATATAGTATCAACAGCTGACTAATTATATTGCTCTGAGAAATCCCTGCACCTCCATTTTCGGATTAACATAAGTGGCACAGATAGAGTAGAAGAGTATTTCCCAATTCAAGCACAAAACATATTAAGTACAACAAATTAAACATGTATAAACTAATTATCTTATTCACATGACAGTGGTCAGTTTGTTTTTGGCTTACAGGATTCTGCCACTGGGATATCGACATATATTTGGGATAAGCAGATGAGAGGGACTAGTGCCACAACATAGCTCTGTGTTGAGAATATGGTATGATGCTGTTAAGTAGCTCTGGATTCAGTGTACTTCAGTCAAGTACATGTGCAGAAAATTTAAAAAGGAGCTGTAATATAAAATTGAATCCATCAGAAGCAGACAAGGAAAGAGAAGACTAAATAATATATGGTATCAGAACGAAGAAAGACACAATGCTCAGTATTCTATAAAAAATGGGAGAGAAAGCAGGAAGACCATGCCAGGAAAGATTTGTTTTGGCTAGATGATATCAAAGAGACCATATTTTTAAGCTGTAACTAAAAAAAATTGCAAACATCTACATTGCTTGTTGCAAGCCATTTGCTCACAATTACAACTACAAAGATACGCTGCTGCTGCTCCTAGCAAAAGGCTGGAAAGAGCACATTTTCCTGGATAGACCCTAGGAAACCAATGAAGGTTAATTTGCAATATCATTCTTCTGCCTAAGCACGCACGCAAAAAGGGTGCTGCATAGACAGAAACATTTCATGATCATTTATTTCCCATTTTTCTTCAAAAAGCTCACACTCCTTTTTTATAATCTTTTATCACAGAAAACATCCACAAAACTAAAAAATAAAGTTTGTGAACCAAATCCAAGGACCATTCTACAGCACATTTCATTTTCTAAGCAGATATTTTATAACCCAAATCAAAAAGCTTTTGAATCTCTAATTGAAGAAAAGTACTCAGGTACATTACCCTCATCTTGCTGAGGTTTCTGTAGTCATAGTAGCTCTCATACTGTTCTGCAATTTTCCTGCACAAGATAATGCCATTTTCCCAACACTGCAAGCAAGTAAAAGATTTTCAGTAATTTCAAAGCCACTTTTTGACAACTCATGATTTATTAGTGGTCTGTTCTTTCTATAGTAAGTCATACTTAAGTAACTGAAAATACTTGAACATTTTGTCCACTGGACATATGGGTAAACTGCTGAGTAATGCAGATAAATCCTCTGAAGAACCAAAAATATATTTAGAGACTTAGACAAAAATTTTTACAGGACTGTCACTGCAAAAGACAGAAGTCACTGCAAGAGTGATATCTTTTGATACTGCACAGAGGATTCATTCAACACACTATGTTTTTTACATTTTAGAACTGTATTCCTAAATTTGTAGATTGGAAAATATTTTATTGCATTGTGCAAGTTAAACTTTATAGGGTGATTTCAGGATTTTTAAAAAAAAAAAACCCTGATCATCAACATCAGTTTCATTACATTTACTAGACTTCCATGGATATTACACTAGCTACACAAAATTGTGATTAATTGCTTGTTTACCAGAAAGACAAATCATCACATAAAGCATATGTAAAGTTTCAGACTATAATTAATTCTTGCTTAATTCAGAATAAGCATTCTCAGTGATGACAATGAACTGTGATCCCCAAAACCCATTCTTCTTTACATACTCTGCAATTACTATTCTAAAAGATAGAAAGTGAATTAGAAAGTATAAACATAGTCCTTATAATGCCAAAGCCTGATTTTTATTCCCTCACTTGAGTCACTAAATGAATTTCATTGGCTTTGTATGGCTGGTTTTCACCACCTTTAAAATGTGGAGAATTCATACTGTCTTTTATGAAGCACTCTGACAGTTACAAAGTGAATTGCTACACAAGTGCAAGTTAATCTTACATGTAACTATAGGATGTCTAGGATACAGACCCAGGATTTGAAGCAAACTACGGTGTCGCTAAGTAACTGTTTAATCAAGCAATGACAAACACTTCCCCTCTATATGAGGAAAGACTGCAACTGTGGAAGTAAGGTCCTAAAAATGAATAAACCTATCCTTTTCGGATCCACTCAGCAAAACAGGACTATTTTACCTTTCCTCTATCAAAGTTCTGAATGATGGTCAGATGGAGACACTCTTTACGTTGCCACTCCGTTTGCATGGGGTAGTTGAGAAATTCCCTCAGTGGCCGATCAGACCACTCCAGCAGCTCATCATACAGCAGGAGTGTGTAGGCAGCCTCTACAAGACAAATTATAGCACGGTATTGATGAGCACCAAACGAATAAAACAGTCAAGCAAAGTACACAGAAACGTGAACACTCTTGCTAAGATGCATCTTTTTAATGGGTAACTGATTTATTTAAAATATAAGACAGATGGTAGTGCTGGGTTTGGCTAGAGTTACTATCTACAGCTATAATAATTTCAGTTTACAATTTGCACACTCTATTTAATCTGGAGTCACTGGGACACTCTTCCTGGAGTCTGACAACGCAACAGGGAGCAGAGAAATTAAGAAACCATTTCCTGTTTATGCCTAGTCTCCCCTGCTGATAAGGAGAAACTCTCAATGGCTCTGCTGTCTAAGCGAGGGAACAAGGACCAGAGCATGAGGAACATCAGTGGAGAAAGAGGAAAAAAGACAGACAGGACTGTTGACACAATCCAAAAGAGATCAGGGCTGGAAGGGAAATGGAGAGGCACACGTGTACTTAACAGACTGCATTCCTTCCGTAGTAAAAATAAATGCCTCATACCTGAGCCATAACACTCTACTGCAACAAATAATTTAGAAGTGCACCCACAAATCTCTATATTTATTTATAGGTTTAGAAGGAATCAAACCTATTGTTGCTATCTGGTCAGAGAACTGTGTAGTAATCTTTAGATCATGGTTTGTAGAAGTTAACTAGGAATATCAGAATTATTAGTTTTACTTCCATTTAAATTAAATTCCGTGAAGCTGTTAACAACAAATCATTCAAAATTATAAGAAAGCAAAAGGTAACAGAGCACAAATACATGTCAGGATAGCTCACATGGAAGGTTTCTAAAATAAAATGGCCATACTGGACAAAAGGTCTGAAGGGTCCCTCCACCAGCATCTTGCGTATGGCTGTGGCCAACATAACAAATAACATATTGGTACCTCTGGCAGAGGTCTGTAACTATTGGCTCTGTGCCAAAACAGTAAGAGGAGATAAACAGGGTTGACTCGTGATGGAGGAAATACAATTTATACAGCAGAGAGTCAAAAAACTGCACATTTCCAAGATGGATAGATACCAAGACAATCTCATTACACTTCTCAGGTGGCTGAGGGGACGCAAGAGAAATCAGTGTATTTATGTGCTTCAGCCACAAGAGAGTTATATTTATAGCTACAGCTGAGTGCTGATTTGAAGTTATGTTTTATATTGAAAAGGGTTTTGGTGGGGGGTTTTTTGTTTGGTTTGGGGTTTTTTGTTTATTTTTACAGAGGATTACTGGAAATAATTTTACTGTGAAAGGACAGAAAAAAAATCTTTTAAGATCAAGTTGTCTTCATCCCTAAAATGAATATGCAGTGAGCGAACTAATGGTGCAACATGCAGGAATGCCACTGAAGTACGAAACTTCTTTTCCTACTTCCATGTACTTTAGATCAGCTGATTTAGAAGAGGTCTGTGTGCTGGCACTGATTGAAAAAGCAAGACAATGTATTACATAAGTCTGTTTTCTAGCAGAAAGACTGTCTCTATCCCAGTGTCACGGGTGTGAGGCAATCCTTCCTTAAGGCTCTCGAAGCCAGGAAAAAAATCTGGAATCTAGGAATCTACCATGGCAAAGAATGCAAAAAGGACATGTTAATAATAGATACACAGCAAATATAGCAAAGTCCTGCAAATATTGAGATAAATACTGTTTAAAATAAGAACAGATGTCTTAATAAAAAAAAATTAGGTTCCTGTAACTGCTGAAGGTAAACTGGACATATAGTAGCAGCCCGTGAGTAAAGGGAACTCAACATGGCTTAAAGAGTTACTAAGATCTGTTATGTAAAACCACGAAACAAGTAGTTTTGTGCAAAAGCCAGTTGCAGCAAGGATACTTCTTGATAATCAAAATACTCTTGTGATTCACTATTGCCAGGTCATATGAGGAAATTAAAATCTCTCCTTAATGTATCCTGCTCTCTAGTCTACACTTAAACCCACGAACTGCAAAAGGGACCGTGACATTTCTAAGTGAAGGACCTTTTTTGTTGATAGCAGAAAAGTACATGTAGCCTATGTACTAGTGACCCCCAACAAACCAATCTGCTTTTAAGAAGGAAAATTTTTGAGAGATTATGAACATATGGAGGTGCGATTGCAAACACTGGGGAAAAGATGGAGGTATTGGAAGGTCAGTTTAGTATTTTGGCAACCAAAGATTGTTTGAAGGCAGCCTGATTCGATCTTGTGCAGCAATTATTGATGGCATGTAGCTACCCAAATGAAGTGCACTTTATGTTGTATAAACAACAACCATGCACATTATTTATTTCTATTTGAAGATATTGGCCAGCCCTGACACTAAATTTGCAGTGAGAAATCCTGGACAATAGCACTGGAAATGTGATATGTGAAGATTCAGAGAGACAACAGCAAGGTGCTGTAATTGTTAAAGGTTTTAGGGTCTCAGTCTCATAGTTTTTAAGTGATATGGGTCTTCCTTTCTTTTCCTTTTTTACCCTAAATATTGGTTACTGAAACATAACTGTGTAGAAACCACACCAAACAGCTAACCCAGCAGCATTACAAAAAAGTATATACGCTCAGATACTACTAAATGGACTCATAAAAACTCCCTCTAAACTTTACTCTTCTTGGGTGAAGAATGACCATAACACATGTTTATTGCTAGTGCATATCAATATTAGTCATTTATATTCAGTGTGGCACAGCAAGTAGAAGAGTTGTGGGACTGAAAAAAGGCTGTATTTTGAGAAAGATTAATTGGGCAAAAAAGCTCAGCTGTCACCTGGGTCAGTGTGTTCTGCACCGAGGGTACAACTTACAGATTTGTAAAAGATTGAAAATCACAGACGAGTCCTAAAAATCTTTTTTCTAGTTTGAACTTAATTACCTGTGAAGTTTTGTGCTTTCAGATGTAGGTCATAGAGCTTATGTATATAGCGAATATACATCTCTTCCTTGTTCAGTTCAGTCTTGTAAAAATTCTGCAATAAAATTGAATTTTGTAAGAAAATGCAGCAGCTAAGAAATATGAGAGTGGTTGCAAACCAGACTTGGAACATAATGCTCTAGAAATAAATGCACAGATCTGAGTTTCACACGTATAAAGTCATTACACAGAACTGCAGTAATACAGTAGGAAAGAGGAAACAGAAAAGTAAATTTTCACAAGTCAACATTCTCCTGAACTTTTATTACAGAAAAGTAAATTTTCACAAGTCAACATTCTCCTGAACTTTTATTAAAATTCTCATAGAACTTAAGAGGAAGAACCTGAAATCTGATGGTTCTTTCTTTAAAAATAGTATATATATTCACTTAGGCCATTTCACATCTTACTGAAAGCTGTATGTTGAATTAAAAATATTGACAGAAGTCTGTCTTTTGTATCCATACTTTAACACATTATCTTCTGCCTGGTATGTTTATTCTTCTCTCTGTCATGGTGAAATGCCAGGACTTTGGTAGCTTTACAAAGAACTATTCAGTATTGTAAAGAGCATAATCCTGAATGAAAAATGTGATTTCTTCAGCACTAACGGATGCTGGGAACTGGTAACCGATGCATAAGTATTGCACTGCATGACTGAAATATAAAAAGTTGCACTCTAAAGTGATACCCAGGACAACACTTCTGCAAGTGGCTAAACATTTCTGGCTGTGTAACTCCTATTTGTTGGTACACAGATAAAATAGGAAACACAACATGAAAACTCTTAGTTCAAAAGGTCCTTTATTTATTTGCAAGCCCTAACACAAAGTATGTAAAAGGGAGAGGAGCACAACCCTGTTCAAAGGTATTGCTATACTCATTGTGGACATGAAGCTAGAGTCCCCCTGCTAGCCATACTTACCATTCTGCATAATCTGCTTTGGTTAATAACAATGTATAGGATAGAAGACTGTAGCATTGGTCTTCATTAGCAATTAGCAATTGCTGTTCTATTGTTCAAATAATGTACTGGTTTGAACTCTTAAGCAAGTGGCCAAATATTTCCCCCTATTGCACAGTACTGTTTTTCTGTGCCACTGTTTCCTAAATTGAATTATTATCAAGGGGAAAGGTAGGAGGAATATTATAAAAATACTGAAAAAAAAAAATACTTTAGAAAATGACTACATATCAATAGTCCTGTAATGACATGCCCCCTTTAGGAGACCCTCTGCCTTTATAATCTAAAGGCTTCTTTTTTTCTCCTGCAAGGCGTAGATCAGAAACAGAAGCTTCTCTAAAGAGAAAATACCATTCATATGTTTGTATTTACTTGTCTGGAAAAAGCATAATCTATAATACAGAACTGCGAGCAATAAAGCATAAAGATTAAGACAAAATATGGCACCGAACTGCAGGACTGGATTTCTTGGCTCTTACCCCTAAGCACTAAAGGCCCCAGTACTTGTCACAAGTCTGAACTACACAATTCAACTGGTTCTTCTCTGAAGATCAGCTCTGACGATGTGCAGTTGGTCTGTAAAGCAGACCACAGCAAGACAACCCAGTCACAGCTCAAGAAATACATCATGCTAATAAAGGTGTCCTGTGATTTTTCCACGAACTATTTCAAGACATAAAATATAACAGATGTAGATTTAAAAGGGGACACGGTGTAAGAAAATAGACTTCCCTAATTAATAAAGATTTTTTTCCCAAGAAAAAAACAACTCGGAAACAACAGTCAAACAGGCAATGTGGACATTTTCAACTTCAATAGCATGATGTCATATGGCAGTGTAAAGAACCACAGGAAAATCTCCTCTTTCTAAAAAGGTGATGTAATTTAAAATTAATAGAACCTGAAATATCAAATAAATGTCAAAAAAACAGTGAGGACCAGAGATGCTTGAGAAAAATTTCTCAGAGAGTTACAAGAAGTTATTCAATATACTTTCAATGCTTTGGTACAGCTCTGTGATGACAGAGCTCTTTCTTTAGAAATCCAGCTTTCTAACTGGAGTTGAGTGGTTGTTATGCACAAGGAACTAACTCTGTTAAACACCTCTTAAACCACCTTTTCCAAACAACCACTTCTAATGCAAAACCTGCTCCCAGTGATCCAGAGAATGGGGAGAGTAGGAAAAAGGTTCCTACCTTCTCCTTCCATCTAAGTTATTGCTGCTGGTGCATACCCCTTTCTGCATATTTTATGATGTGGCATAATTCCAGATAATTTGATAACTTGGTGAACTTCAAAAAACATGTAGATGTAGCATTCCAAGACATAATTTAGTTGACATGGTGGTGATGGACTGGCAGTTGGACTTGAGTATCTTAGAGATCTTTTCCAATCTTAAAGATTCTATTCTAAGGTAAATTTAGATTAGATACAAGACAAAAATTCCTTACTGTGATGGTGATGAAGCACTGAAACAGGTTTCCCAGTGAAGCTGTGGCTGGCCCCTTCCTGGCAGTGTCCAAGACCAGGTTGGATGGGGCTTTTGGCAACCTCAGCTAGGGGAGGGTGTCCCTGCCCACGGCAGGGGAGTTGGAACTAGATGACCTTTGTGGTCCCTTCCAGCCCAAAGCAATTCTACGATTCTATGTTCATTCTATTTCCTGGATGGACTCTATAGCAAAACAACGTATAAAATCTCTTTTAATGCAAACCACTTCTCTTATCTTTGGAAGTCAGAATATCTTCAAAGTAGTTGTGAAAAAGGAAATACTGCTCTTCTGGAATTCAAATAATTTTAACATGACATATTCCTCCAATTACTCATTGCATGAAGCATTTTCTGGACCAAGTTTATCCATGATATAAGCAAAAAAATGTCTTAAAATTTGTGTGCTATTTTTGTAATTGACATTTCCTTTCCAAAATTTACCATTCCTTCTTTCTCTGGTGTGTAAATACTATTAAAATTTGTATGAAATCTGCCTGAGCCTGTAGAAGTCATTAAAAATTCAATTTTAAAGTATTCAGGGGGGTTGGGTTTTTTAAATATGTGAATTTTCTTTTTGTGCAAATCTTGGATGATTTGCTAATAATAGTTTAAAAAATCCTTAGTGATAGGATGAAAATAATCCAGGTGCTCTACAGAATTCAAATCATGGCAAAGATTCTGACAGAAAGCCATCTGCTCTAGAGCCACATAGTAAACACCATCCCTATTTACAGAGCACTATTTTCCTGCTGAAAAAAATCCTTTATTCTCTCATGTATAACTGCTACTTAGAAGTGATACCAAATTGTTTCATTGACGTCAAAAATGCAGAATTACAAGTCAGCTTATTCTGGTTTTCTTTTCCTTGGCTAAAAATACAGCTTTCCAAAATATTGCCATGAAAACGGAAAATTTCCAAGGTTAACAGAAGTCAAGAAACTTGTCAGTGGAAACTGGCCTAGAACAGAAACGCACTTTGTAAACAAAAATGAAATCTCTTTCATATTACGAGTTCACAGAATCCCAGAATCCCAGAATCGTAGGGGCTGGAAGGGACCTCGAGAGATCATCGGATCCAACCCACCTGCCTAAGCAGGCTCCCTAGCTCATACTGCGCAGATAGGCATCCAGGCGAGACTTGAATATCTCCAGAGAAGGAGCCTCCACCACCTCCCTGGGCAGCCTGTCCCAGGGCTCTGTCACCCTCACTGTGAAAAAGTTCTTCCGCATGTTGGTGCGGAACTTCCTGTGCTCCAATTTGCAGCCCTTGCCCCTAGTCCTGTCTCCACAGACCACTGAAAAGGGGCTGGCCAATTCCCCCTGCATCCCATGCCAAAGATATTTATAAACATTAATTAGGTCCCCCCTTCGTCTTCTTTTCTCTAGACTGAACAGTCCCAGCTCACTCAGCCTGTCCTCATACGGGAGATGTTCCAGGCCCTTAATCATCTTTGTAGCCCTAGTAGTTGACACAGGTGGTTTGTTGACATGATGTTAACGTGACAAAAAGAGGTCTTAAGCAGCATTTCTAGCTTTTCTAGGAAAAGAATACATAGCCTGCAGTCTTCAGAAAATATCCCATACTATATGTCCATAAGACCCAACCTGTGTCAGTTAATTGGAAAGACAGCGAAACAAGAAAAATCATATCCGTTTTCTTGGGTTTGGGGAAGGAGGAAAGACTACTTTGTTTCTATGAACTCAGAGACCAACTAAAATTGGAAAAATACTTCGAAGTTTATCCAGTAAGAAGAAACTGAAAACTGAATAAAGCAGTATCAGAGATCTCAGAACTCAACTGTAAAACGCCAAGGAAGACTAACTACCTACTTCATCAATTTCACCCTGTGAAAAAATTATAAAAAATCAGCAACCCTAAGTGCAGTATTATTCTCTCAACATCCCCTCAAACTGCATCAAGAAGCAAGGTACGTCCTCTTCAAATATGTGTCTGTATACTAGAAAATGGTCAACCGAAATAAGAGGGAAAGAAAAAGTAGTATACAAACCAAAAGGCTAACAGTGCAGCCAATCTTTTTGCCATCCACTTCTCCCATTTTCATGCAGTCCCTAAAACAGAAAGTAATGAAAGTCAAAAGGAGTGACATTTACCCTCCTATAGTGAAACACACCTCAGAAAACAGACATATTTGGCATGACAAACTGAGTCAAATGTTGCAACACAAAGGCATCTGGGTGAAGCTGATCCAGGAGTGCAAGACATGCCATGCCTTCTTTTCTAGGACATGGAAGACCTCAATTATCAAGAAAGTCAATGTTGCAGGTTTTTTTCTGGCCCTGTTATTGATTGCTAGATGACTGCTGGAGATCATTTGGTTTCTTCATAGCTTGTGCTCAAATCATGACAGCAGAAGCCAGCATGGCTGTCAGAAGAGACTGCTTCCCTCCTGCTCTCAGGCACTTACTCCCAGTCCTGCACTCAATGCCTGCACAAACCTCAGGAAGCATCTTTTGCTGAGTTAGTTTTAGCCCATATCAGTCAGATCACCAAAGTGCAGCGAATCACTTGTGTGGGCACAAGGAAGAGGGTGAAGTGAATGAGGGAATAAGCAGGGATGAGTCTGCTTTCTTCCTCTAAATTTGTTGTGGAATTATAGCATTAGTTCCTTCTTTAGGAAAAAACATAATGATACTGACCTCCCCTGTAAAATTTTCCAAGATCCATCACATTTTCCTTGGTAGCACTTTATAATTAGTATAATTTATCATTTGGGGAGGCAAAAGACCTGACCCCCAGGCAAAGTTACATGGAACCACACAGAGTTCAATTATCACAAAGGGAAAAATAGCGTCAGTATAACCATATTGGACTAAAAAAATAACAGGCAGACATCGCTACACAGTCACTAAAAGAAACTTAACATAATCTAAAAATATTATTGCATATGTGAGCTAAACAATCACCCTGAATACTTCAGTAACCACCAGTATACACAGTTGTTTTGAAAGATGTTGGATCGACAACCCTGGAGGTTGTTATCCAACCAATCCCTGAAGAGGAACAGCACTGACAGGCTTCTAGAAATTGTGTTCTGTCTCTGTTGACAAAATAACATTCCTTTCAAACTATCAGTGAGGATAGCAAAACCAGGTCTTACCACGTGTCCCCCATGGAATTCAAGATAAAAAAATAACACTTAAGGTCTACAAAGTGCTACAACTGATTGTGATAAAGAGGACTAAGCTGAAATCTGAGGTTTCTACGAGGACTTCCAAGTGACTGAGAAAATCCCTCTTAGTCTCCCACTCCTAAAAGGCTGTACGTCTCTTATCCCTCTCCTTTGTTCATGTGGTACAGTCAGATTCGAGCTCCTCACTCAGAGATCATGTCTTTGTATACATACTTACTGTACTAGCTGACACTACAACTAAGCATGATTGACATACTGATAAAAATTTTGCATACTCTGTAAAACAACTGTCAGGTGATTAGTATTGAGCTCTGTGTCTTCAGACATACTTGAGTCACTACCCTACTGCTGAAGTTCCTCTATTCCTGACAGGAAACTAATGCAAGACACTGACTTTTTATACCACGGGGAGGCTACATGGTTGGTTTTCAGCCTGCTTGTCTCATTTTGCTGTTGAGTAGGTAGTTGCTGTCAGAGATCTTGAGGACATACAGTTGATGTGTCCACATGCAGTCACTATTTGCGCAAGATCAACCTGTTTGTCTCCTAATACTTGAAAGGTGACAACCCTACTTATACATCGTGCTAATCGCTCACCTGTAGTCCAGTAACCTCTCCATGAGGCGAGTCACAGTGGCGATTAACGAAACGCCACTTTCTCTCCATGTTTCCCGCTCAATTTTCTTCAGTAGACTGAAAAAAAAAGGAAGCCAGAACAATTTCACCATTTATTTTTAACTGTCGCTATGGCAACCACTCTGATTTACCAGTACCTTAATACCTTAGCAACATCTTCGATAGGTTTTCTTTTACAAACACCCTCCCAAGAAGCACAATTTGCAAACAGTGTCTTACCTAGGATAAGGACCAAAAAGTGGAATTCTAGTCCAGGAAGCATTGACAAAACAAATGATTTTTATATTAGCTGCATCAGGTTAAAATATATCAAATACCCAATTTTCAGAATATATTAATATCCTAAAGACTTAACAGAACTCTTACACAAAATATGTATACTATCTTCATGCTGATACTTCAGAAAATAGGGAGTTTGAAGATGTACCTATAAAAGACTACCAACTCAATATATCTCCTCAATGAGAACTCAATTTTAAAATTTTTTTTTACAAAGATTCTTTCCTCATCTACTCTCTAATATTTCAGTACACATGAAATTTAAGAACAGTGAAGGAATTTTAAGATGATTCCCCCTTTTTGCTTAGTATTTACCTTCTGAGAGCATACTATCAGGTACATCTAAAATCCCATTAGCTTAAATTGTCATAAGATTTTTTCATAAAAAGTCTGTTGTGTGAATTCTTACAGTAACGTAAACACAGATTACACACTGAAGTAAGATTTAAAAATGATATTGTAAATGGAGCTGTCAGTAAAAATTATATTTAATATTTCTTTCTGTTACAGGCCTCTGATTCTCATCATTTAAGTTGATCAAATAATCATTTGGGCATGAATTTCCAACATTCCTTCTCCAAGAATCAACAAGGAAATATTTATCTACAGACTTGTGTTACTTTTATGCTTTGGCACAAGATCACAGACAGATAACATGTCCATGGAGGTATTTTAGCAGTCTCCCTGAAAATGTTCTCAGGTATGGTTTACTTAGAAGTCTCTGAAAATTGCCACATTCATACACTTGGAGCTTTTGAGAGAGTTGTTAATAGCATCTCCGAAACTTCTGTCTGCAGTGGGCAAGCTGTCAGCTCCACTGACCTTCATCTACACTGAGCATGTTCAGTCCCATAAAACTCCTACGTATAAATTTCACCAAACATATAACAGCGCCCAGTAACTCCTACATGCCAACTGCACTAGCTATACACTCCAGCTCTGTTCAGTTCCTTACATACAGGGGGGATGTCACAGATGCAATTCTCTAAACTGATTTGATCTAAATGGAGCTAATGCTAGAAGCAAGGAGGAAACGTTGATCTTCATTCTGCATCCTTATATTGATTTTAGACTCATTTCTTCTCTTTAGGAGGCAGACAGATGATTTTCCTCTCATATTCAGAGAATGACTACCTGTCTTAAGCACTACTCTCACCACCTCTGCTTTCCCTAGAAATTACACAGGCTAACTTAAATTGCTTTTAAACCCCTTACGTTCCTTTCAATATTAAGTTTTTGTGTTTAATGAGAAATAAGACTAGACCTGGTTACATTATTAAGCACATTATTACTGCACTGACTTTTTCCTTTCTATTGCCTTTCAACCCTGTGTTAAACAGGAACATTTCAACCTAAATTCATCCAAACAATTACGTACAGTTGCTGTAGAAAACCAGCAGAAGTCTGACTTGCCTTTTAAAACAGACGTTTTTCATCTGCATTTGACTTATACATGTTCTTTATAAATGTATTGGTGTACTCATTATAAATATACAATTTCTACAAATGGGTTGTGTAGATACATTCAAATTACTTTTCCAAACTGACATCAAATGTCATCAGTTGAACAATTTTATGACTTGCCTTCTGCATGCCTCCCCCTCTCCAACAAACATCTTTCACAACAATGCACAGAAGAAAAACTTCCTCATGCCGGTATCTAGATAGAATTCAATTCCTGTTACTTACTGGACCCAAAGAATAGCCAAGAATGCTATGTTCTACAAAGCACTAAGGGGGATAAACAGCACAGCAAAACAATGAAAATGCTTCTGCCTACCCATGCTACTATGGCCTAACATCTGGGGCTCACCTGAACAGATGTGAGTTTGGTTTTTCTTTTTTCATTCTTGGACTTCCAAGGATAAGAGAGTGAAGTGGGGACCCAGAGGATCAGAGCTCTCCAGGGATGAACACCAGGCTTAGAACCATGTTCAGCCTAGCTTGTTTAGTAATAAGTGGATTATATATGCCTAAACCACAGAGCAATTCTGCCCACTAACTCAGGCATCTAATGCAAGAGGTGCCTTAAAACATCTGGATAAATATTTTGGAGTACAAAGTCTTCCAGGTACCTCACTACAGCCAGAGGTTCCCTTAACTAGTCAGATGGGGAAAGTCTGAACTTTTGCTGCAGAAGTTCAGAGATCAGTGAGGAGCAACCCAAACTCCACAAAAATATTTTGAAGGTCTATGAAAGAATTAGTCCAGACAGAATCTAATGGACTGGGCAGTTCTGAATTCAGTCATGCAACTGGGGAAAGAAAATCAAGACCGGAGACAGCAGGGGAGAGGTAGCAATCATCACTTTTTATATAATGGTTAGAGAAATCGCCCACTAACTGGTAGAGCTCAGTATTAAATGCCTGCTCAGATTGAATTTCATCTCCAATTTCTTCAAAGAGAAGCCTCATCATCAGATGCCGGTTTTGTGCTTTGATAATGTGGCCACCTAACCTCCAAGCCTGAAATGTGTTTGGCCAAACTGCTTGTGGTAGGCCAAACTGGAATACGGCTACAGAAGTAATAAACCGGCAGCATCCATCAGATTCAGAACAAAAGAGCTGCTTGAGTATATCCCTTAGCTTCCACAGATTTTATTCTAACTAACAACTGTTTAATGAAGTGAAATCATTCTTGTCCCTGTGCTAATTAAGTCAGGAATTCAATTGCAGTGTGACAGTGAAAACAGATCAGTACACCTTTCATATCACGATTACACTGGGTATCAATTACAACAACTAGTTTCTCATGACAGCAAAATGTTCACAGCTCCATGCTTTGCAGCTCTTCAAATGACATCAGGAGCTAATCAGAGCTGTCACATTCAAGTCCCAAGACAGACATTGATTCAAAACAAACAGCAGTCATCTTAACCCTAGTTTCACTATGTCTTTTCATTTGATAAAGATAATTCGGTTATAAGCAGGGAATTCTAAGCACCTCATATTTTTAGATATGTCCAGAGATGGACACATAATTTGTCCTTGAAAATAGATGTTCAAAGGATTGTCTCTGGAAAAAAAAAAAAGTTTTTCACATGGGACTTAAGAGGTTTAAATTAATTTTTCAATTCAGGCAAGATAAACAAAAAAGCATGACAAAATCTGAAAGTGTCACACCCACTGCAGTTACTAGACAGTATCCCAAATAGATGTGTACATTCCCTTGGCCCTCCACTGTACCTATCAACTGTGCTGAATCTTCAGAAAGCTCAGGTAATAGTATAACATTTGCTTTCATTGTAGACTACAAACCCACCATATTACTGTTTCTCAGTCCTTGGGCACATATAACATCCCTGTCACTTCAGCCTGAACAAGTCAGCTTTCTTGCACTGTCTAAAGATGCTCTAATATTGTTTAGATCAGTTTACTCATGAAAGAAATAAAGGAAAAACTAACTGATCCCCATCCTTTGCACTCAGCTCCCTAAACTGTCCATCTGATTTTAGTAATTTCCTTTCACACTACGTCATCCTCCATTTTAGATTAGTATATTCTTCAAGCTCTCCTCTTGAGAGGTGTTGATGTATGGAGTCAAATCAAACTCAGATTAAAAAACCTTAGAGATAAATACTATCTTCTCTTAAGCTGGAAATTAACTTGAGCAGTTACTCTGATATTTCCCAAAGAGTTTACTTTTAACTTCTGTTACACCAGAACAGAAACAAGTATACTGATGCTGTGAGACATTTTGCAATTTAAATTACTATATCTTCAGCATTTAGGTTTATAAAAGGTTCTCACCATTTTTCACTGTATCTTAACAACTCCCAGTTTAAATCTAACTCAAAACTGTAAAAAAAAAAATTAGAAACTACATTTCATACCAATATGCTTTCTTATAGAATTTAAAGTTGTTTCAGTGACAGACATCCTGATGAATTTTACACAAAACAATGCATTTGGACTTCATTTTATAATTAGGGCTTTTGCCTTGATGATTTAATTTTGAAGTTAGAATACTGGATTACTAAAATACTGGCATCACCCTACCCTTTATTATCTTTACTCAGATTATGAAAAATGTCACAAATAATTATAAGAAAATTCTGCTTTAGTACACAGTACTGTTGTTTATCATTATTCATACATTTCCATAATATTCTACCTAATTTCTCTTCCCACTCTTGCTTCTGTAAATGATAAATATTTAGGAACTCTATTTCAAGTCAATACAATTACAGATTATTATATGTTTGCTATTTACAGACATTGAGACCTGAATGTTATTTTAAAAAAGACAACAGAGCCAAAACTAATGCTTAAAAAAGAAGGAATGGTAAGAAGCCATATAAACACTGAAAGATCATGTGTTTAATAGTATGGAAGAATACACAGATTGTAATCCTGAAGAGGAACAATACATCTCTACTAAACACACCAGAAATAAGTGAAATCTTTCACTTAGGTGGAATTGAGTTCTGAGGAATAACAGAGTTCAGCTAGTTGTTTTGTACCCCTACTCTGTGACAGTCATTTCTTTCAGTCAGTGAAATAACTTACAACCTCAGGGATTTCAACATTATTATTAGCTTTTCCTATTATATTTCAGTGATATGTCATTCATTAAAAGATACTAAAAGCTTAACGAGTAATAAAAAATAAAATAAGAAGAAGTAACATTATCAGAATAAAATCACATACATCAATCCAGAAATCAACAAGTGACATTACACAGATGAGCATAAGTTTCTGGCAACAAAAAATCACTTACTGAACAGCTTTTTGTTGAATTCGCATGCCTTGCTTTCCAAACGCTCCGTTTGAGCTCTACCTGCACCCTATGCAATTATCAAGCATTTTTTTGCTTCTCTGATTTTAAAATTAGTAGGTAAAGAGAATGTTCTGTGATATAACAGATTTAACCTCTCCCAATAGCTGTATGCAAGAAGTACAGCCAGACTCTACAGATGCCATAAAATGTTTTATGCTCCAGATTTTCATTTAAAAAAAAAAAAAGAAAAAACAAGACTCACAACTGTTTTAAGCATTACATCTCTACAATGACAAAAGCATCTGATACAACCAACCAAACTCAAGGAATTAGCATAAGATAAACATATTACTTACATACTGTTGAAGAGCTCACGGTATGTTTCGTCACCTTTACCTTCCGACATTAGGCTGTCCAGTTTGTCAATCAGTTTTGCTTCTACCTGCAACATATAAGTGTGGTGTAAACAGCTTCCTTTTCCTTTAATGTGATTGGAGAAAATTGAGAGAAGATTTGTTTTTCTGTAAGGGACTTTGCTAAATGCTATCTTAGAATTACTGGTCAATCATGTAAATCTGATGGTAAGTCCCTTCATCTCTTTGAAGCTGTTATCATTCCTGAGATTTGTGGGGCTTTCTTTTTTTGGTGGGTTTTTTTTTTTGGGGTGGGTTTTTTTTTTCCCTTTGAGGGAGGGAGCTAATTTAAATTGAGCAACGTGACTTTAAAACTACAGGCTGAGTAGCATTTGCTGCTGCTAAGGCAGCTATCTATTTATGGAGTCAGACAAAAAAGCACACAGCCCAAATAAATTGCCTGAATTCTCACTGCAGGGCTGTAAGCACAAGCCATTTTCTTAGACTTCAATAAAAATCTCATCTTTTCTGACCTGCACCCCACTCTTTATAAATTAATTTTTAGAAATGTCTGTGCTGTTCAGAACACCTGGGGGCTCAGATTCACTTTCCCAACCTTCCTCACCTGCCCTTGTATTTGGCTAGAAATCCAATTTGCTGGATTTTACTATTAGCTATCAAAGAAATTTACAGAACATATCTAGTGGCTAATGACTCCTTCAATGCATATTTTAAAGTGCATTGATTATAAAAATATAGAGAGGTGAGGCTACACTGTGTGTTAATATTTCAAGCCTCCTTTTTAGTAGTAATATATTAGCAACCACAAATCTAGGGGAGAAACCAAGCTGCTGTCAAGATACTTTATTAGAAAATAAATCTACCACAATTTACATTTAAACCCAAGATGAAAGCACTGAGAAGCAGAATAAGAGGATTTTTTTCTCTTCTTACTCCTTCTTAACATTTCTATGGTGATATTTAACAGTAAGGTTATATATTGATAGTGAAAAGCTACCTACTTAGATCACATGTACTCCTCCGTTCTTAATAGTCTGTTTTGTGTTTCACATACAGCTCCCACCCTAAGCACTATGGTTGCCTGGGAGTAATTCAAATACTTCTGCTTTCCTTCATTTGAAGCAGCAGGAAGGAGGGCACTGAGAAATGGTTTGAGGCAGTCTGAAAGAACTGAGTGGGAGCTGTGGGAGCAGATGGCACGCTTGGTTCTTCCTTCCTAGCCCGTTAGGAAGGTGTTTGAGCAGCAAGAATACTTGGAACCTTACAGCAGAACATTCCTCAGAAGGACCATCTGATCTTTTTTCATACGAACCGGAAGGGAAGCTAGTTCAACCCTACCTAACCAGTAGTCCATACTGCTGTAAAGCAGAGAAGAAAAACCACTGCAACAAAATCACCCATGTTGAAGTCAACTCAAGTTTTACCCTTTGCTTTGGCAGGCCATGGATTTTATCCTTTGTCTTACGTTACTCACCTGACAGCGTTAATTGGACAGTCTTACTACCCCTGAAGAGAGTAAAAAGGGAAAACTAGTAACCCCTCTCCAACAGACATATGCTGTGGTTACCTCCTCCACCCTGAACCACCAGTGGCTGGGACCAGTGCTCTCCGAAGTCACTGAATTACAATGCTGTTTTATAAACAGCTTCACATATAGTACCTGCTTAAAGTTGCCACTTCGTCTTTGCTCCCAGTCCATCATGTCATGGAAGATGGGAATCATTACATTCCTCAGGTCTGGCTGAGGGATCAAGGTCACTTCCAGGAAAGGGCCAATCAATGCTGGAATAAAGTGAAGCTTGTGTTCCCCTAAAATGAAAACGAACACAAACTTGAATGTGAATTGAGTGTTCTGTGAGCTATCAAGGAAATCAAATACTATCTGAAGAATTAAAAAATAGCAGTCTGATTGTCTAGAAATATTTTTTTAATCTCATGTCCATCACATCACAGCCTATTTCTTAAGCCCAGAAAGTGAAAACTGCAGACAATACAACAATATAAGAGCAACGTAATTTATCAGATTTTTATTATGCAATACTGAGTTCAGAAGTGATGATGGGTTACATGTATCCAAAGTTAGTCTTCCAGAAGGAAAACAAAGAGAGACAAAGAACTCTCTGTGTATTTAACTTATTCTCACAGGAATTATTTGATTTCTAAGCTCTACATTCTATTGTCTGCGGAATGGTTAACTGTCTGATATTCCATGTTCATGAAAAAGAGGCAAGAACCTTGACTTTTACCTATCTTTAGTTTTGTTAGTACAGAAATGGAAGTACATCTTGACTGCAGGAAAGGGAAGATGTGACTCAGCTGATCTCAAAACAACTCACTTGAAAATCAGTGCTAAAACATCTTCCATTAATTCACCATATTCTATTTAGCAGAAACTACAAAAGTAAGTTCTTGTTAGGAAAGCTAGAAATGGCATACAGTAAAGATTGAGCACTCAGTTTCAGTTTTCCACAAGTAAGAATTATGATATCTTCAAAGCAGGGGGTTTATGAATTATGATGCACTGATTTCCAAGCTGGATATTCCAGTGGGCAGTGACCCCAGCCTGCTGCTTTGGCTCATATCTGTGCATATGCAAAGGAAAACCAGAACTCCCTTCACTGGAAGCATCCTGGGATGTTCATACTTACTGCTGAGAGAACTGTAAAATGCTGACTAGCATACCACCAATTACATGAAATACCCTACTACAGTATTTACTTGGACACGTTACCAGATTAACTCCATATTGTACCCCATAGAACTCTTCCCTGTTGAAAGGCATCACAATTCCTTCCTTGCTGTTCAGCAGAAAACAATGTGAGCAGGGAGATGATGCACACTAAGGTCTTATCCTAGTGTGCAGGAAGGAGATGGGACCCAGGAGTGGATCCTTGATGTACCAGTTCAGAAATACCACCATGTTTCCATATAATTTAGAGGGATGCCTTAGAGTGAGTAGGCAAAACTTAATACTGAAAATAAGCAAAATATGCTACACAACAAATGTTAACATGATATTAATAAGTCAATATATCTTTTTTTAACAATTCTCTTCCCAGTACAGGCTGATCAGAAAGATCAATTTTTTTACAACTACCTATATTGCTGGGGAAAAGATTTATAGAATTGAGATGACAGTATCTCAGTATCCACCAATGGTCTTTGTATCTTTAATGAGCCCTTTAAGGAAGTGAACTATTGAATAATTGAAATATAAATATGACAAACACAGTGTCCAAATTTTCTACTCAGTTTTGATTTTCTTCCCAAACAACATTTAATTGCATTTTTCTGAGGCTCATACTTTCAAACACTTTGCACTTATTGCTTATAAATATAAAAATGTTCCTAAGTTTATATCCAAGCATATATTTTTCTCGTCTTGTCCAATGTGTCATTTATACATCAGTCACTGATTTGTTTATGCCTTTATATTTTAGTGCAACTGGGACTTAAGGGAAGGTTTGATGCAAATCCAGCATCTCAAGAGAGTTTCAGAATCAAGATATATGCCTGTTCCTTAAACTGTTTGGCAACAGAACTGAAATTGTGAACATAAGTATTTTTCCAGGCATAATAATTCTGCTCAATAAGAGCAGTACTTTCTTTTCTAATTTTCTCTGATGGGGTTCTTCCAGTTATCTTCAAAGATATGGGGATAGGTCAGATACAGTATCAAGGCTTAGAAAGTTGAGTTTAGCTATAAAGAAGGCAACTACAGATGACTAGGGTTTTCCAGAATTTGAATCAAGACTTCATGTGAACTTAATTATCACCAACTCTGCTATTACTGGCAAGTGTAATTAATAGTCAAAGAAATAATAATTGCTGGTCATTTTATGAGCTAATGATGACTTTTCAATTCCTTACCTAAATTTTGCCACATGCTGAAGATTTCACATCCCATTGTTACCCTCATGTCACCGTATCTGCAACGTATTAAAAAATAAAGCAAAACAGTGAAAGATCATTTGAGAAAATCAAGCTCATACTTGTCGTTCTGTGCCATTGTTTAACTAAATGTCTCATTTGTAGACCATAAAACCTACTTCAAAAGCAATGGCTTCTTCCAAGTTTTTGCTCTTTCCACTGCACCCCACTAAAACCAGATTCCTAAACCCAGGTATATTTGCCATATTGACAAAACTATCAAATCTTTCTAAATGCTGTAAATCAGTAATACAGCTGTGAAGTAAAGGGTTGGTGGTTTTTGTTTTGTTTTTTTTTTTTT
>VZTU01018803.1:26222-38534 GCA_013400835.1 Zapornia atra
GGTGTGAACATCTCCAGTTGCAGACATAACTGGTTTATAAAAATGACAGCAAGAAAAAAGTAGGAATCCCATATCTACAATAAGCATATGGCATTTGGTTATTTCACTTTCTCAATACTACCATTTTATGATCACTCAATGCAAATTTTCAAATTGCATCACTTGTTTCAGTCTCAACTAATAAATTATTCAATCTGGTTTTGTCTTAATTTCTTTGCATCCGAATATACTTCTCACCAACCCCAAAATGTTCAGAAGAAATACATCTATTTTACATATTCCACATCTCTTACATTTAAAGGTTTCAGAGTTGCAGACGGGTTTTTTTTTCATTTCTTCAAACCAGAAAAATTATACCAAAAAAGGTTTCAAAATTTAGAAGGTAATTTAAACAGAAGATTACAAAAAGTTATGTCTTGAAGTCCAAACCCCCCAAATTCTGACACCGCAAAAGCTATCACATAACAGAATTGCCATTCTCTGGCCCATCGTCCTTTATATTATCTTCAAGTCTCACTTGCTGCAGGCTTCACTAGACAAAACTGAAGCCAGGTTTTGTTAACATATTGCAAATATACAGATGCTTTGTGCACATGCTTTATGAATCAGATGTTGAATATTCGACTTAGAAGATTTAATGGTAAACTTAAATATAAATTTAAAATACAGTGAAGTATTGATTATTATAAGCCAATTATAGATGCTCCATGGCAGGGGGAAGAAAAGTGTAGGGGGAGCCCTATTCCAGGCACTATGTTCTGCAAGGTAGTAATAACACTCTTAAGCACATGTAAGGAACATAGGGGCCTTGTCTACTGTTTCTTTTAGCAGCTTTTAGCCTCTGAAATTGTAGAACTAAAGGACAGGCTTTCTCATGTCTAGTTACATCAAGTAGATAATTCTGCCTTCCTGCTAATCTCTCCAATAGGAGTCTGGATTTTCCAAAAAGCTCCCACAACTCTGGTGGAAGTCAACAGGAGCTTGCTGTCTTCTCTAGGAAGGAAATTCTGTGCTTTTTATGATGAGGCAATTGGACCAATGTCTCTTGGTTAGGCAGAATATTCATTCAGGTTTCCATGGGAATGGGCTTTTTCAGTTGCATTCCTAGGTCTTCTCATCTGAATCCTAAAAGCCTCATTCTGTAATTCACAGTTCATCAGAGGCACCATATCTCACTATATGAGGTAATCACTAACATCTTTAACTATATTCACCATGCAGTGTTATAATTTTCTAATTTTAATTATGTAGCATGTTAATTGGTCTTGAGAGAAATTATAGAAATGCAAACCCATATTTTTTATAAATTTGCAATTATTTAAAAATGGGATAATTTTCCTCTCTGTGATAATTCCAACCTAACAGACAAGTAATAATAAAATTACTTTCTATAACCCAAAAAATTGCTATGCAAAAGTCCTACGTAGTATAACACAGAGGCTGAAATAAAACAAAAAAAGGACAAATTAAAAAAAACCCACAGCACTCCTGATTTTTAAGACAGCCATTATTTAGTATATGTTCTAGCTGTTTGGATGTGGGAGCTAAGTTTAATAACAACCAACCAAGCCACAGGATGAAGTAGCAGCTATTGCATTTCATGTTAGGCACATTTACTCTACCTTGTAATCAAAGTTTTCATTTAAGAAGTTTTTACGAAGGGCATCCGAAAGGTACAAGACTGTAGTAATGATCACACTGGGAAGAAAAGAATGAAAAAGACAGCAGGTTTAAGTGGAAATTCATATTTAACACTCAGAGCCAGACAATTTTCCAGTGAAGAAATAGATGTAGCATGTATGGTGCTGTTAAATACACTTTAAACATACACAAATATCTAACAACACCTAGCGACAGAAAAATATGCAAACAAAAAAGGTATCATGTAAGAATGTGTGCTTAAAACTGATGTTCTGTGTAGAAGAATATAACTTATCAAAAGACACAAATATTTGTTCTGCAAATAATGCTGGTATCAGATTTAATACACACTCTAACCTACTCAGACTAATATATACAGTTGCGTAATTTGCTTTTGCTTTTCTTAGTACTAAAAATATGTGTATATAAGTTATAAATATAAATTATCCAGTAATTACCAATATACAATATTGACAGCCCTATAGACAGAGTCTTTTAAATAACAACAGATATAGGCAAAACTGCAGGAGCTCTGTGAGAGACATCTACTTCTAAAGATCTCAATTCTGTATGTTCCTAACATCCTGTCATATATTGCCCTGCATTGACACCTGCCTGAATTATATTGATCTATCTTAGACAAATACATGCATCCAAAATCCTTTCACAGTGGTTGTCGCCAGAGGTCAATGACAGCCTTGTTCATTGCAGCAACAAAGCCTGGTAACCTACAGAAACAGAACATCCTTAAAGATTATTTAAATATAATTCATTCCAATGACTCAACCCTTAAGCTAACCTCTGCAGCACTTGTGACTATCAACGTGCTTAGTCAAACCAAAAATCCATATAAACCATTAAATTGTTTCTGAAAGTAGTTAGCAGCGGATGCTTATGGGGGAGGACAAAAGATAAACACAGAATGATCTTTTCACTATTACACTCATGTATTTTACAACAATCAACTGTTTAAAGACCTGCTGAGAAAAAGGTTATATCTACACATTTCATTTAATTACCATATATCTGCTATTAATACATCTAGTACTTCTTTGAACACGGTTCTTGACCACGATGCTGTTACAATGCTGAAATTTGTTTCCCTTTCCATTCTTAGGACTCAATTTTTTACTATTTTTGTAATGCATTCATGAAAAAATCTGTTTTATTAAATATATAATGGCAATATAGATATGTGATGGTAATAGTATTTTTCATCTTCAAGATACTGAAGAGTTACACATTAATCAACCCACCCAGATTATGTTTTTCTTCTGGAACTTTTGACAGATTTCAAATTTATAAATACAAAATAGTTATGTATCATTTAGCTATATTACTAGTTCAAACATTTGCTTCCATTTCTCTACTTTTAAAATGCCTGTCCCTGATAAACTTTACCTTCTGGACTGATGTATCTGAACTCTTGTAACACCCACATCTGAGACTGTTTTTAACACTGCTCGAGTCTCAGGTTTCATTCATTCCTACTTCCATTGCTCAAATGTCATTTTTATACATATTATTTTCTCAACAAAGCTATTGTAGCTTTTCTACCCAATTAGCATACTGTGTTTAGCACTCATCTGTGTAGTTTACCCCACTTTTCCACCAATGGGGAGCTACAGAACGTGCACAGCACTCCCTGCAGCAGCAGAGAAGACAAAGTGAAACCTTTACTGCAACATAAGAACCAAGGCATGGGTAAGAAAAAAGTCCTGTCATTCTTGTTAATTGTGCATGATTTAATTTACAGCCCATATGTTTCACAAAATGGAAACAGTTCACATATTTCAGGAAGATGTTCTGATAGAAAAGGTCAGTTCATCAGAACTATTGCTGTGCAGAATTTCAACCTAAGTCCAAAGTAATAAATCCCTGAGAAATAGTATGGAAAATTCCACAAGATCTCAAGAACTTCAACCATACTGCCAGGTTTACATTATTTAGGTCTGAGGCAACTCCTTTCATGTCATATTTGCTCCACAGCAGGTGAAACTGAAGAGAAAGATCTGTAGAAATCTCTCAACACAATTTTTAGAATCTATTTTCCTGAGATAGCAGAATGACTTCAACCAGGTATTTCTTGCTATAAGCAACATAGCTCAGGTTTGATTTATCTGGCAAGCCAAAGATACGATGTGGATTAGTTGATCAAATGTGGGTCTGCAGAGAGCGTACATGTTGCAGATAAAAATATCTCAAAACACCAAACTGAGCAGAGAAAGATGAAGCCATTGGTTTTTGACCCACAAACTGATATTCTGAATTCACAATGAACTAAAAGTCAGGACAGAAAACGTTGCTAAGCTTGGGAGATTCTCATTCCTCTTTTCCTACAAGTAATGTAGGTTCTATAAAATAAATAAGTAAATAAATGCACAAAGCAGAGACAGCAGCCAGAGGACAGATGGACAGCTGCTTGATCTGGTACGATACTCGCATTCCAAGTTGCTTCCCAGCCAATGATTTCAAAACAACAACAACATTTATTTAAAATCCATTTCAGTATCAAACTAGAAAACACTGAGTTTGTGACAAGACTTGCTTTTCTTCCTCTTACCACCTGCCACAAATTTGTTCGCAATCACCAACTGTTTTACAGGAGAAAAACCGCTGTTTTTAGCTACTAAATCACTCTGGGCTCACACTCAGAATGCTAACCCAAGGTCCAGTCAGGCCATTTTTGACAGAACAGCTTTTCCATCAAATTTTCACAGCAAGCAAGCCTCTCTGCAATAACCTGTTTGAAAAATCCAAAGCAGTGCCCAGAAGTTCAACAACTCGTTTGCTGCCTGGATTATGCTCCGGCAACCTGGCTTTTGCCTGGGTAGCCAACTGTAGAAAATGAAAGCTTTCTTTTTTCATTCTGATATGGGACAAATATATAACACCAGCTTCTCATTTCATCCTGTGCTATTTCAGAGTGAAATCCTTCCAAGTGCAGAGGTGTTTGAACAAAGTAAAAGCTTTCTTTCATATTTCATAAAGTTAGCCGCTTATACATGTATATATGTATTGTTGTATGTATATAAGCTTATTCATACGTGCATACATGCTTTTTGTCACAGACTGTCAGGTTCAGTTGTTAGCAACATTTTGTATTACATAAAAGGAAGAATGTTGGTAGCAACGCTGTGTATTACATAAAAGCAAGAATTTTGGTTCATTGTAGGAGTCTCAGACTCCTACACCATGGGAGCTAACAGGATTCTTCAGAGCAGTGATAATGATGAAACTAATGCTAATTTGATATCTTCCTTTACTGTGTATTCTGTTTGAGCTATTTTTATAAAATAATCAGGTCTTCTAGTCATTATTGAATTAGATAAACAAAAGGATTCTCTAAAGTCACTGTGCCCAACTGTCAGTAGATACATTTAGAATTTTATAGAAGCAACACTCTATGGTAAATCTTACTCTACAGATCAACTATTTTACTATAAATAATATTCATACATCCATTTTGTATGTTCATAAAAATTGAGAATTGGATAATCTAGTACCTTACCTTTCAGTAAAATGCTGCAAGGATATATGCTAGTTAAACATACAGAGGTCTTTAAAACAAGCGTGTCTTGCATAGCCAGACCACTGGAAAACGTGTTCATTGTTCAATAACACATAAGCAGAGCTTGTTATAAATATCAAATATTTGCTCAGCAAATAAAAAAACCTCACTTTGCTCTCCAACAGCCTCCTCAGTTGTTAATGAAACATGGCATACCTGGAGTTCAGCTGAGTCTGCTAAGTGCTCTTGAAAGATGCCACTCAATTAAAGCTTCAGATAAGATATTCTTTTCCTAACCTCAGGGTTGCTTAAGCAAGTGACCATTATGCACTGATTTCCAGTTGAGAGAGATACTATGAAGGTGTTATCAAGAAGCTTCAATTTTAGTCTGGCATATTTTATTGTAGAATTTTAGATTCCTCTCTGGCGCTAGGCAACTGATGCAGACATCTCCCTATATTATGTGGTGTTCATTTGGATTTACAAATAGAAGCTTTGCTGAGAGGGCCAGCAAGCTGGCACACTACCTAGATGATACAGAGAAAGTAAGTCTATCCCTATAATAAAAGAAATTAAAACTGTATTTTCCACAGGATATATAAACACATAATTTGTCACTCAGCAGTAACATCCATGTTAGAAATATTAGATAACCATAAGTAATTATTTTGCTTTGCTGAATGTTTGCTGATTAGCTCGCTACAAATATGGTTCTGCAGTTTTAAACAGAGTTAATTTTCGTCTCATTGCTCAACTGCTAGAAGCTAATAAACCTTAAGGATTTTTTGCATCTTCTCCTTTTTCCATACAGAAAACAATTCAAAAGAGCAGTGTTTCTCTGCTTTAGTGCTAAGGCTGCCATTTTAAATGTTAACTTATTTCTCAAATTTTGGAAGTCACTTGGTAATTCTATAATGCTAGCCATTAATACATTTTCATGATGGGCATCAGAACATTCTGATTATAGGTTATGCATGTGTCATTATGAAGTATCTTCAATTTCTAGATAGTTACAGATTTCTCTTCTCAAGCTCACAGTGTTTTCTGGGGTCTTTTTTATCCCAGACAGCATCCAAATATCAGATGCTACATAGTTACTGAAAATACTGCAAAGGAAAGGAAAAAACCTAGAAGCCAGTGGGGCAGCAATCTTTTTTAAAATATATAAATATTATATATTGAGAGATTTATGGCATTTTGAGATCTAATAATCTTTCAGGTAATTTAAGTTCTGCATGTATAAATAAGAGAAAAAAAAACAAACCTCTTTTTTTCCCCTCAGGAAAAGCTTATTACCTGATTATATCCTTGCTAGGATTCATTTCTTCTCTAGGCTCAGACAGGCTAAATCTCTCTTCTTGTAAATACCAGTCAGTTTGAATTTTTATATCACTCTGGGGACAGGGGAGAGGAAAGGCAGTGCTGCTGGTGATGTGACTGCAGTGATGGGTGAAGCTCCCAAGACACACACTGCCTTCAGATTAGTTACCATTTCTTGGGCTGAAGCCTGGGCAGCTGACAAGACGGCCAACTGACACAGGAAACACGACAGTCATTTTATTCCTGGGAAGCAGGAGTTAGAGAAGATCCAGACTGTTAATGGATTACTTGATTATGCTCTTAAAGATGGGCTAGACTCTCTGTTGTTTTCCTTTTAGACAGGAATAGAGCAAGGACTGCAAGAAGTTTTCCCTTCAGTCCTGAAGAGTCTCAGATCATTGGAAGTGCTCTGGTTCATCAAGTGAAGCTCAGAGAATGGCTTGCAGCTGCTTCTGTCTGTGGTATAGGCAATGCCCTAATTTCTCACTATGCCTCAAGGCATTTAAAGATTTTGGGGTGAAACAATTCTAGTTGTCCTGGTTTTCAAGCTGGGATAGAGTTAATTTGCACAAGAGCCTGACACTGCCAGGACAGTTGATCCAAACTAGCCAAAGGGATATTCCATACCATATGACACCATGCTCAGAATATAAGGAGGAAGCTGGCTGGGGAGGAAGGGTTGCTGTTCAGGGACCGGCTGGGCATCACCTCTGGGGTTGAGCCTATTGCATTGTGTATCACCCACTTCATACGTTCGATGTACTGCAGCTATTTCCCTCTCCCTCTGCTGTCCCACTGAAGTGTCCTTATCTCAATCCATGAGTTTTACCTTTTTCTTCTGATTCTCCTTCCCATCCCACTGGGGAAGAGGGGTGAGTGAGAAGCTGCATGGTGCTTATCTGCCAGCTGAGACTAAAACCTTGATGCTAGGGAAAACTGTGTGGCTCTGTGCTTTTGCACACCCCAGGGAAGCTAAAGGATTGCAGCCACTGAAAGGGCAGGAGGGAACACAAGTGAAAAGAAGGAGCTCCTGCTCAGAAGTAGCTCCAGAAGAACTAGTGCTTTGCAGCTGAGAAGAGGATTTTCCTTTCCATTACCTCAAAAAGGAACAAAAACTACAACATAGATACATAACACAGGAATTATGTCTTCACTACACATTTAAGAACACTTAGCTAACCCCTTGTTTCATAACAAACCAGAATTTCCTCCACAAAGGAATGAATGCCTAGCAAAGCAATTATAGAATGCTGAATTGGTAAAGATGTGTTTAAATCCCACTTGCTGGCAGCAATGCTTATGCAATTGTCTTATTAAGTTCAGATGGCCACTTGGTTTCTTGCAAAGAAAAACAGTAGTGCAAGTATTCCTTTTGCAGAACTTGGTATCATCATCTTACCATATGTGAACACCACCAGAATGAGAAACACATGCCAAGGTCGTTCCTAAATTTTAGTTTTGTACATGTCAGCTGTTGTAAAGCTATCTGCCAAGCCAGCTGATTCTAGACTATATAACAATTTCTTCGATTATATATTTAGTCTGAAAGTTCCTATATTTTTTCCTTGTGTTTCTTAATTTATTTCTTAAGCACAATTACCAGATGCAGGCTGGCATCAGATGTATCTTCTTTAATATCATACACAGAAACAGATGATCCTATCTATTTTTTGATTATGGATATGGTCCAAATCTCGAGCCTTCAACACAAGAAGGACATGGACCTCTTGGAGTAGATTCAGAGGATGGCCACAAAGACTTCTAAAAAAAACCCAAAACCCAATCCCAAAACAAATTTAAAAGGAGGGCCACAAAAATGACCAGAGGGCTGGAGCACCTCTCCTATGAAGACAGGCTGAGAGAGTTGGGCTTGTTCAGCCTGGAGAAGAGAAGGCTCCAGGAAAATCTTATAGTGGCCTTCCAGTACCTGAAGAGAAAGCTTGGGAGGGATTGTTCACAAGAGCATGTAGGGATAGGACAAGGGGTAATGGCTTTAAACAGGAGCAGGGTAGGTTTAGATTACACATTAGGAAGAATTTCTTCACTATGAGGGTGGTGAAATACTGGAACAGGTTGCCCAGAGAGGTTGTGGAGACCCCATCCCTGGGGACATTCATGGTCACGCCTGATGAAGCTCTGAGCAATCTGATCCAGTAAAAGGTGTCCCTGCAGTAAGCAGGGGTTGGACTAGATGACCTTTAAAGGCCCCTTCCATCCTAACACATTCTATGATTCTGTGATGATTCTATGATTCCTTTAATTTTATTTTTTTTTCTGGAATTCAAACATGGCAAGATAAGCAACACTAAATGAGGTAAGAAAAATGAGTAAGTTGTTTTTTTTTTTTTAAAGGAATGACAAAGCTTGAACAAATACTATGATGCTTCCATATCTACACACACACTGAACATATATATATATATATAAAAAATCACGAAGACAAGTTTTGCCAAATTTAATTGCAACAATAATATTTTACTAACAGTCTGCACAGCATCATGAATTTAAATTCTCCTTGGAGCTGGCAAGCACAATGCAGACTGAAAACCAATTTCCATCAGGCACTGCAATACATACATCAGTCTAAAATTCTGGCTTCCTATATCTGCCCAACACAACTCCTCTGTTCAGCTGGCTTATTTGATCAAAAGAAACAATAGCTGGTGATATAGGTAAATAAAATTCAATACCTTTAGACCCATTGTCATGACTTCTCAGGAACACTGGAAGCGTGTTTATAAATAAGGCCTGAGCAGAGAAAGAATAGCTCAAAGACAGGTTGCACCTCAAAGCATCACTAAGCAATGCTTGGAGCCCTGTGTTACTGTTGCCTGTGCTACACCTCATTTCCTGATTTGTAATTTTTCTGGCAATCACTAAATTAACAAACATGCAAAAACATCATTAATGATATCACAGCAGATAATTTCTTCTTGAGAGCAAACAGATCTTTACCAACTCAGCATTTCAACAAACAGATTTGAAATGAAGTTCTGTTGAGATCTTTGCTACTTGGAAAACAAAGCTGTTGATGCTTAGCAGCTTCAGTCTGTAAAAAGTGTTTCTAAGTTTCCAGTTATACGTGCACACTGAGATTCAGAAGAGAAAGAGGGAGAGATACTATGAATTTGTCATATAACATAAATTCAGAGATTTTAAATCTTAAATTCAAAAATGAAAAACTGCAGCCAGCATTATAAAAGATATTTTGCATTTTTATTGCAGACATCATATAACTTTATTTATACCAGGATCTTTGTGTACTACCCCTATTTTTTATTAACATTAAAAATGCCTTACTTGTTTGCAACCAAACGCATCACTGTCCAGTCTTTTGGAAACATCTCTGGTCGTATTAGTATCCGAAACACAGTGAAAATCTGCAACAGGAAATCCTTTGGGAGGAAAAGAAGCAGTCATATGTCTTCGCTACCTCAAAAAGAGCAATAAGCTTTAAAAATATTTTAATCAGACACAAAAAATCAATATAGAAATAGGAGAAAGGCACTTATTTTTAACATAGATACACCTCTGAATATTTTTCCTTTTGATTCCCCAAGAAAGCTTCAAATAGTGATTTAATTCCTTTTTTCATAAAAGGAGGAAAATAATTTAATGTGCTATTTGATTGACAGCAATGCATAAGAGAAATGTCAAAGATGCATTTGGTTTCCACCCATACACTTCCACAAATGTGATCCCAGGAACAATTTGCAAATCAGAAAAGCACTTTACAAACAGTACAGGCTTCTGAATATCTCCTTAATCATGTCAGGTTTTCATCACTTTCAAGATTTATTCTAAAAGTGACATTATTTGGTGGGAAAGAGAATGTAAGGACAATTTTATCCTTGGGTTTGAAAAGACCAGTGGATTCAACAGCGATGCCCAGGCCCCTGAACTGCTGTCGCAGCTGGCTGACTGTATGCAAGTCACTTAACCATTCTACCTCATTTGCTGAATCTAAAAAATAGTGAACACACATGAGCTCCTTTGAATGTAGAAAGCACTGCTTGAGAGCTTTTAGCATTATCATCTCCTGTGTCATTTAAAGCACTAATAGATAACTAAACTATTCCTTTCAGCACATGATTTATCAGATTTTCTTTTCACAAATAAAACTATCAACAAGGGTACTAATTCTAATGGCTCATTTTGATTCTGTATAGTACTGCCAGTATTTTTTTAGTAAGCAAGATGAAGCTTTTGACATCATGAAGAACATGAGGCAAGTGATAAAACACGCCTAACAGAATCAAAGAGGCACCTGGCCTTGAAAAGTTTTGTATTGATTCCACCCTCATCTCATCTAGAGAGTTAGCCTGAAACACAGAGGAGATGAATATACAACCAAAGGGTACCAAATAATTCTGAACACCAATATATATATATTATCATGTGCATTTACCACAGTGTACATGATGGACATTGCACAACAGATGTCTTTCATTAGAGAATCACTGCAAAGCGGGACAAATGCAGGAGCTGGGAGAGGCAGATGAGATCCCTGCACCCACCCACCAGAGAAGATTACATAAAAGAGACAACCTGTTTTCTGAGAAAGATGCCCAAAAATTCTCTGTACTAAAGAGTATAAATGATACTCATTGCAGAAAATAGTGTTTGATACAGGTTACTGGCTTTACAGATAAACAAGCAGCTCTATGAGCAACACATTTATTCCAGACCAGTTTCCTGTCTCTTTGTACCTTGCAGTTAAAATTTCAACACTTCTGCCTGCTCCCGCTCCTTTTTTCTCATTAGGGGGTTACCTCCTTTCCCTGTGCCACAATCCCTCCATCTCTATGCCATAATCCCAACAATATGGAAATGCCCTGAATGCTACCGTATGTCACCTCACAACAATGTCCCAAATTCTCACATATCCCATTTTTATCCCATCTGTTGTCCAGACACAATACATGTTGCTGATGTTAGGGAATTAGTAGACTGACTGCTGAACTGAAGAGACTAAGTGGCTCTTGTTGGGAAACCAAACGATGGTTTAAGGACTTAAAACCCAAGGGCTGGCATGAGGCTTACTGCCTTTGAGACTCACGGGCTGCTGCCAAAGCCTGCTGAAATTCATTTGCTTGTTCAAAAGTCATTAAGAAAGGAATGACAGAGAGGAAGATCATATATACTTCATTTCTTTAGTTAACTAGGCTAAAACCAGAATAAATCTTTTATTCCAATAAAGCTTTAACGCAAAGCAAATGTAGACACTGGCATTAAATTTTGAATCATTAACACCAGGCTAATTGTTTCTAATTTTAACAGAAAAAAACAGAAAATTTTGTCATCGATTTGGTGATAAGCGATATTAGATTAAAACCCATGGATTTCAAATGTTGGAGTAAGGTTGTTGATCTCTTTGTTACAGTACATGTTAAAAATGTATAAACAAAATGAGGTATAATCAGGTCCTGCACTTGGGTCACAACAATCCCATGCCATGCTACAGGCTTGGAGAGGAGTGGCTGGAAAGCTGCCTAGTGAAAAGGACCTGGGGGTGTTGGTTGATGGCCAGCTGAATGTGAGCCAGCAGTGTGCCCAGGTGGCCAGAGCAGCCAATAGGATGCTGGCTTGTATCAGAAATAGTGTTGCCAGCAGGACTAGGGAAGTGATTATCCCACTGCACTCAGCTCTGGTGAGGCCACACTTCGAGTGCTGTGTGCAGTTTTGGGCCCCTCGCTACACGATTAAGTGCTGGAGTGAGTCCAGAGAATATAGATAATGAAGCTGGTAAAGGGCCTAGAGCACAATCTGATGAGGAGCAGCTGAGGGAACTGGAGTCGCTTAGCCTGGAGAAAAGGAGGCTGAGGGCAGACCTTATTGCT
>VZTU01018805.1:0-12958 GCA_013400835.1 Zapornia atra
ATTGTATGGAATATCCCTTTAGTCCGTGAGGGTCAGCTGTCCTTGCTGTGTCCCCTCCCAAGATCTTGCCCACCCCCAGCCTGCTCGTCACGAGGGTATATGTTGGAGAGACAGCCTTGATGTGTGCCAGCACCACTCAGCAACAGCCAAACACTCGTGTGCTGCCAACACCTCTCTGGCTACCAACACACAGCACAGCACTGTGAGGGTGCTGTGGGGAAAGTTAACTCCATCTCAGCCAGTTGCAAGACAAAGTTTAAATCACTTTAAGGGAGGATGTGAAAAGGTCAGACACGTGATTAGTTGAGTTGACGGTGAGGTTTTTTTAGGGATGTTCAGGAGAAAGCTCTTTCTGCTCCTCTGGGAAATGCAACTTCGTTTTACTAATATCAATGCTCATCTTTGTAGAGGCCAGGTTTCACCCTTTCCTTAGACATGATCCCTTGAGATCTTCATACTATTTGCTATCTTATTAGTATCCTTCTATTTATATTTAAAATCATCAAGTACTCTCGATAGCATCATTTTTACTCATAATTGATATTCATTTTGCAGGAGTTATTTTTTCTTTAACACAACAGGTTTGAAAAGGAAAGTAAAGTTGGGAATAAAAAGTAGAAGTAACTATATTAGGCACAGATAAATCAATACGATCATAGGATTTTTATAAAAGTATTATCTCTAGCTATAGAATCAAGTTAAAATTAATGCCAAACTTAGTGTATAAGAAGAAACGAAGAGTGATTACAATGGATATGACCACAATTGCCATACAGGAAATTACCCAGGAATTAAAATTGACCTGTTTTTCAGATACCTCAGTGTAATCACTTTGATAGTAGATAACTTCACAATCTAACAGATTGATAAAGGAGTTGAGAAGAATGACAGTCTGTCCATGAGTCAGCAGTGTGCCCTGGTGGCCAAGAAGGACAATGGGATCCTGGGGTGCATTAAAAGAGAAAAGGAGGTCAAAGGAGGTGATCCTCCTCCTCTACTCTGCCCTGGTCAGGCCCCACCTGGAGTATTGTGTCCAGTTCTGGGCTCCCCAGTACTGAAAAGACAGGGATCTCTTGGAAAGAGTCCAGCGGATAGCCACAAAGATGATTAAGGGCCTGGAGCATCTCCCCTGCAAGGAAAGGCTGAATGAACTAGGGCAGTTCAGCCTTGAGAAAAGAAGACTGAGAGGGAATGTCGTTAATGTTTATAAATATCTCAAGTGTGGGATACAGAGGGAAATAACCAGCCTCTTATCAGATGTCTGTGGAGACAGGAAAAGGGGCAATGGCTTCAAGTTGGAGCATGGGAAGTTCTGCACCAATATGTGGAAGAACTTTTTCACAGTGAGGGTGACAGAGCACTGGGACAGGCTGCCCAGGGGGGTTGTGGAGTCTTCATCTCTGGAGATATTCAAGACCCATTTGGACACCTATCTGTGAGATCTGTCCTAGTGAACCTGCTTTGGCAGGGGGGTTGGACTCGATGATCTCTTGAGGTCCCTTCCAACCCCTACAATTCTGTGATTCTGTGATTCTGATATTGCCATGGAAAAGCACAGCATGCTGGCTGATACATGTGAACAGTGCCAACTTTTCAGCACAAGTGTGAGGGGAATTAGCTAAGTATGAGAGGAGGTTGCACACTGCTCAATGGTTAATGAATTTTTGTCTGGAGCCTCATTTTTATCTGCTATGACTTCATTAAAGGACTTCCTCCAAAGATTGTGGTGGTTGATGACTCCCTCTGACTTCACAGGCATTGATTAAGCCCTGAACAATTCAGATGGGAGTTACCCTATTGTGTTTGACTGGGAGCAAAGGAGGAAAAGAAGCAGGAGTGTGCTAAACTGCAGTTATTTGTCAACATATTGCTGGCTAACAGTCAATATGCCTTTGTACTTCACAATTGATTCAAGTTCCTGTCAGTGAAATTCCCACTACTATATGACGTAGCCATCTAAAGTGTCTTACACTACCATTATGTGTCCATTGCTTCATAACAGTTCTTCCTCTATTCTATTCATAATCAACAATGTAGAAAAACTGTTCTGTAGTTTCCTTGAAGATATTTTAATGGCCAACGTGCTCCACTATACTTGATGGATAGTAGTTGAGAGGGAGAGGAAAGGTTCACAAACATCTTCATGTACAACTAGAGGTTATTTCCAATTTCAACTTCCTAACGTGTCCAATCCAGGTCCCTTCCACATGAGTTGCTCAAGGAATTTTTTACATTTTGTGATTGTGTCCATATATTGTCTCCCTGCCATCTGTACTGCACTTTTTTCTCTGTACCTGTCCCTTTTTCTGTCTCTTCTTATAGCACTTTTGTCTTTTTTAGCACTTCTCTGGACAACTTTTTGCAAGAAAAACTAAGACCCAGTGAGGCACATTCTGCCTCAGAGTCAGCAGAATTCACAAAACAGTACCAAGAGCTTTATGTTTTTGTTGTGTGCCTTCCACTCCTCATCAGTATTCAAAACTCCTCCAAATTCAGTGTTGTCTCTTAATTCATTCATATTCCATTTGCTCCCTCTCACCAGTCATTAACAGAGTGTCAAACAAGGCTTGGGACTGATTCCCAGAGCTGCTCCAATGCACACAAGCATCCCACCACATGTACTACTGTTGACTATTGCCCTACAGCCTTTCTTCAGCAGTCAACAGGACAGCAGCCTTTGTAGAACCAAACTTTTCAACTAGGACTTCATGTGATAATGTATCATGCTGAACCCCACAAACAGTTTAGTATTTTTTTAAACATACTGAGTGTTGAAATACTGTGTGATGCTTTGTTTTCAGAGAAAGCCATCTAATATGCTGCAGTAGAACACCCACTTGTTTATCACTGTTTCACATATGTCTGTTGGTAAATACTACAGTTTCTTCTCATAATCAGACAGATTTCCTACATTTTCTTTGCTTGTTGTTTTTCTTTCCCCTTTCTTCCAGCTCTTAAGAGCACAGACAAAAAATGCATCACTACAGTAGTGCTTACCCAAACCAGTTCATAGATTTGAAGTGAAGTAGGAATTATTACGGCCAATGATTATCATTTGTGGAAGCTCCAGCAATTCCCAGTGTACATCTGGAAGTATTGAATTTTTTGAGGCTTAGCCCTAAGTCATGAGGTTAAACTTTACATTCAGGAAGAATTAACAGGATTTTAGTATATTTTATTTATGCTCAGTACTATTCTCCTTCAGACTCAGAAAATCAAAGAATGGCAGTTTGGAACATGAAGTACAGCTTCATTATAGACATTGAACAACAAAACAAAGTAACATATTATATATATCAAGTTTAGGTTTTGTATATTGATTCCCCCTTTTGTTGTTATTAGCTCAAATGTAGTGTTCTTGATTGCTCATCACTCGATCCCAAAATAGGTTTGTTATTTTTCTGTTTTTATGTATTTCTTTTACGTTATTTAGCACAGTTTGCAGCTTGAAGAGTGAATAGTTGTAGATATAAACAGGATTTTACTTTCCTTTAGAAATTGTTCTCCATCTTGACCAAGTGATTACACTGAAATATTTTTATTCCTGCAGAGATGTACAAAAGTGTATGAAAACAAGATAAGAAGTAACTCAGAAATTTCTTAAGTATAACCACCTCCACAGAAAATTTCTGGCTTAGAACACCCAGCTGTAACATAAAAACCAAGAGCTGCAAAGGCCATGCTAATCAAAGGGGAGGTTTTAAGATGTTTATCACAATACTTGGAATAAATGCAACATAGAATATGAGGATTGGGGGTGGTAGGGTTGGGAATTTATTGCAAAACACATAACTGTGTTTTCTCATTGTAAAAAGACAGGGTTTTGTCTTCCAGATGCTAGTGAAACACAGTGTAGGATGGTGGAATTAAGTTAATTTCCTTTGACTTTATTCACAGACTAAAAAAGACTTCAACAGTGTTAACAGCTGGGTTAGTTTGGCTGGGATACACTGAGTTTCTCAGCGTCATCATAGAGTGTATAACATGCTTTGGTCCTAATACACTGTGTGCCAGCAAGTAGCAGCTGCCTTAAACCGAGACAGTATTTTCCATCTTTCTCCATGTCCCATTGCCTGGATGGCCTTTGTGCCAGCAGCAGCTGGCCTCAGCTTTTCCCTGCTGTGACTTTCCTTCAGCTGTTTGGAGACGAGCTTGGAACTGGCTGCTGTAGAAACTGCGAAAGATATTCCTTAGGGAGCAGGGGAAGCAGCAGCTGAGTGGCTGCTGGAAAGGAGCCTGCATGAGGCTGACGTGCCATTCCCTGAAGGCCAGAAGCAGCTGTGGGGAGGAGGAAAGGAGAAGGCATTCCTCAGACTTCATATTACTCAGAGTACAGGCATTTCTGAATATCAGTGACCATGTGAAAATTTAGGGTACATCTCTGTCTGATCCTACCGTTCCTTTGTACAATAGTCTCAATATTGATCTGTTTCTCAAGAGACAGCAAAGTGAATAGGGAGTTTGTACAGCTTAAAGACTGCAGCATCCAAAGGTGACTGTGAAGGAAGATAAAGCCTCGGCCACAATTTGTGATCTTGTCTCCACAATGAAATGAAGTGTTCTAGAGAAGTCTTTGTTTTCCAAGGACAATAACACAGCTGGAGAATAAGAAGGGTTCCTGGGATCTGCTACTCAGACCTCCAGAGCTATTCTGAATTGTTTAATAGTATTACAACTGTTGTGGATATTATCCTCCCTTGTGCTATTGTAAAAAATTAAAGTAATAACTGACATCTCTAATATCTCTTCTTTGAGAGAAGGAAATACAAATAGTAACCAAATATGGCTAGTAAGCATATAAATAGATGGGAAAGAAGAGTGTAAGTAGAACAGAGTGTATACACATACAAAGCTGTTTAATCTTACCACTTTTAATAGTATAATGTCACATACCTCGTGCAAGCTATTACTGAATTTTAACACAATCAAGGGAGTAGGTAGGGACTATAGTTACTAGGGTGAAACTGTGGACACAAAGGAAGAAGGGCAGGAACTTTGGGAAGAAATCTACCCATGCTTTGTTGCCAAGTATGTCTGATGGCCTGTTTCATCTTCCATCGAGCACTTGCCTAGTAATGCCACTAAATGCAGATTGTATGATGTGCTAGGAATTCCACCAAGAAATTTAGATTTCCCTTCTCTGTCAGTCTTAGCTTATGCTACCTCCTCAAAATCCTACCTTCATTTGGATTTCTAACATAACTTATAAGCTAAGGAAACTAATGATCTTCTCAATTGTGCATAAAACTCCTGAAGCATGGACTCAGGTTATACACATAGCTGACTGAAGTTTTATTTCAATTTATACTGGTTAAGGATCCGAATCCCTATTTTCCCTTTATGTAAAATAAAGTCCCAGACTTAACAATGGAATATGATAAAATCCAAGGACTTTTTTTGTAAGTTGCATAGAACAATTAAATATTTTTTAATATAAAATGAAAAAAAATCTTATTTTCTACTCTTTTAATGAGTAGTTTAAATTTTTGACAAATTATTTTACAGTATTGTTAAAACATTGTAATAATAGTTTATATTGTGCCATAGTAAGCAGCTGTTCAAAAGGAAGTTTAAAAACAGTGGAATATGAAAAAGGTCAAAAGAAGGGTAAATTTTAATTCAGTTAGGAGAAGGCAAGAGTTAGTAAGATGCTGTAGTCCATTGTGTGGAATCCCACCTCATTGGAGACTTATCTGCAGCATTTTTGCGTGGGGTTCTGATAGCCTTGCCTTATATAGAGAAGAAAGAAGAAATAGTTTGAAAGTAAAAATACCATAGTACTCTAATGGATTGTATTGATTTTTGAATGCCACAATTTATTCAGGAGCATTAGTCTGTATTAAGATGCAATTCTTTTTTCTATCAGGTAGGCATAGTAAACCTGATACATAGAAACAACTGATAACTACCCTATATGCCTACACACAAAACCCCAAATAAATCCAAGAACATGCTTTTAGAGTAGGGTTGTAATTAATTTATAATTTATATTTTTATTTCCTTTGTGAATGGCTTTATTGAAGGATAATATTCACATGAGTAGACATTATTCAACTGTAGTCCATGCATGGAGAAAAGGTGTTAAACTTTTTTATTATTATTTAATTTTTATGAGGAAATTTATTCGCTTTCCTAAGCAGAAGAACCAAAGACAAAAATAAAGTAGCTTAACAGTTTGAAATGGATCACAGGTTTGATTGTATTTAACGATTGCAGGAACAGAAAGTTCTTCTCAAGTAAATCCATTTGCCTTAGAATAGTACTTCCCACATACCTCAGCACCTCTTCATCCACTCAGTGATTTGTCACTTATCAGTGTTTGCTAATTTCTGCTACATATTTGCAATTTACTCTCAGCAAATCTCATCTGAATCAGTTTCACAGAATCACAGAATCACTAGCTTGGAAGAGACCTTTGAGGTCATTGAGTCCAACCATACCTGTGCTCTATTAAACCATATCCCTAAGCACCTCATCTACCCGTCTTTTAAATACATCCAGGGATGGTGACTCAACCACCTCCCTGGGCAGCCTGTTCCAATGCCCAATCACCCTTTCAGTGAAGAATTTTTTTCCTAACATCTAATCTGAACCTGCCCTTGAGCAGCTTAAGTCTATTCTCCGTTGTCCTATCACCTGTCACTTGGATGAAGAGACTAATACCTATCTCTCTACAACCTCCTTTCAGGTAATTGTGGTAAGGTCTCCTCTCAGCCTCCTCTTCTTCAGGCAAAAGAACCCCAATTCCCTCAGCCTGTCCTCCTTGTAAGGTTTGCTCTTCAGCACCTTCACCAGACTGGTTGCCCTGGATGATCTCCTGGGCCTCAATGCCTTTCCTGTACTGAGGACCCCAAAACCGAACACAGTATTCAAGGTCTTAGAGAACTACTATTTCTGAAATTTGCAGATAAGACAACAGTAGTGAGGTATTTTGCCTGTTTACCAGCCCCTGGGCTCCTAAGTCTGCAGATACATCTGTTAGCAGATCCATCCCTAGCTCTTCCTCATGGGGGTAGATGACCAATCTTTCCAACTCCTAGATAAGACTTGTAAGTGATACCAGAGGGAAATACTCATCTATACCTTCTAAAAAAATCCATACTAACTAAAAAAAACCCCACCACTGGTATGCATACATTGTAAAGCATATTCAAAGGTAAGGTGGTCACAAGAAAAAATGCCCTAGAAAAAAGGGTTCTGACAATGGTCACAGAAAAGTTGAGGTCAGCAGGGACCTCTGAAGATGCTCTGTTTCAACCCTCTGTTAAACTCAAAACAAACTAGAACAGGCTGCCCAAGATGATATTCAGTTGTATTTTGTATAGCTCCAAAGATCCTGACTCCCAAGCTTCTCTGGACAAACTCTGTTTCAACTCTTTCTGTGTTCAACCATCCCCAGACTTAATTTTTCATTATGTTTAAAAGAAATCTAATGTGTTTCCATTTTTGCCCATTGCCTACTGTTGTGTTACTGGGTGGCACTGAAAAGAGTCTGGCTTTGCCCTCTTTAATGTCCACTGTCAGGTGGATTTACACACAGGGATAAACTCACCTTGATTTTTCTGAACAACTAAACGAACTATCACAGCTCTCAGCCCCCTCCATGTAGCTTAGATGCCCCAATCCATTCATGACTCTGTCCAGTATACATGTTTCTTTCTTGTAATGGGAAGCCCAGCACTGGGCACAGTACTTCAAGTGTGGCCTCATCAGTGATGTGTAGATGAGTACCTCCTTTGACCTGTTTAAAACAGGCCAAACAGTATAGTTCATAGCTAACTCTACAGAAGCATCCCCTGTTTGGCTTAAGTTAAGCTTCATTTATTTGTCCTTACTTCAAGGGAAATAATTTTTTTTTTTTCCTAGATGGCAACTCTGAAAATACAATCCTGGTCCAACTATCAAAAAATGTATAGCTGAACTGGGAATTTATTTGACTCACTGACCTATTTTTATTGCTTTATGACATTTAAATATGCTCTCAGGTGTCTATTATAGCAAGAAATGGTTTTGGTTTGGGTTTTTTTTTATGGTTCTACCTGGAGCAGTAGATGAAGGTATCAACTATGGAAGAATTAAGACTAAACAGTAACTTTGGTTAACTACTTTTCATACTAGCTTCCTCTAATGCCTTTAGCTATCTGGGACATGTCCAATATCTGGGGTCCTTCACTTTGCCTCTGGTCACAGTTCCCAATCAGATATACCTAATGTAGTAGTAACGTAGTGGGAATACAGGAGCAATTACTCCTTTGATTAGCTCTTTTGTTTTCATGTAGTGATTTAATATGATAATTCTTGAAAAAATAATCAAGAAATGGTAACATTAAATACAGTAAAATGAGCAATACTAATTACTGTGCATACCAGTGGTGCAGATTTGGCACTTGTGATACATTATCATTAAATATCCTTTTAAATATTTTCACTGGAATACAGAGAAACCCCAGATGCTTTACCTGCCATCTCATAAGTGAGGTAAACTATAAAACCAGACAGATATTAAAAAAAAAAAAAATTACAAACAATCCCCCCCCAAAACAAAAAAACCCAAAATAAAAAGTGCAACTAAAGGTTTTTATTTTCAGTACCATTTTTTAAATCTCCCTGTCCATATCACTGAGATGATGGCATAAGAAGGATGTTTGTAGCATTCGTTACATTAAAACCATGCCAGCTTCAAGCTCTGTTCTTTTATATGCAGGCTAAATATATTCTAAACTGCTTGTATCCTTCTGCCATCCTTGCACATTTTTAATACCTCTTTAGCTGCTTGATTTATCTCCAAACCTGCAGATTGCCTTTATAAGAATTCCCATTGACTGAAGTGATACTTATTCATGTGAGCAGAGCTGATAAACTGCAGGCCTCACCACTGCTGAACACAGAGCTGTTCTGATTATGATGCTACAGATTTTGTTTTCTTTCAGTAAGCAAAATAGGTTTAGAAACACGTTTTCCCTTCATTCCTCAAAGGAGCTCATAGCAGAGTGGCTGAGATCCAAAAACTGGTTTTTCAGATGACAGTAAATCATTCTGAATGGTTCCTACTTCACCTGATATATCTTGATCTAGAAAGCCTTTGTCACAATAATAGATATTTTCAACCCAGAGAGACTTAAGCTTTGAGCTCTTGTCTTTTTTGTATAATGTTTAGTGCAACATTCTCCATCTACTTGGATGGGTTCCTTGAACCACCCCGGGAAAGCATTTATGGAAAAATAAATAAATGTTGTATAACTTATTTGAGCTTTTTAATAATAAAAACTTAACAGAACATTTCACTGAAGATTCAAATATATGCAAGGAAAGAAAAATCTTGCTTCAAATCTGAATTTCCTCCCATACAGGAAAAATCAATTTGCAAAGGGATTTATGGGCAGAGGGAAGGAGAGGAAACTCAGTTCATTGAACTACTATTGTATCAGTATCATGATGTGATTCACAGGTGATTGGAGCTCAAAAAGAAACTATGGTCCCCCATCCAAAAACTAATAAAATGCACACGTCTTTTTTATTGCTTCTTCCTCCAAATACCTGCATGCAAGATGTCTGACTTCCACACTGTCCATTTGTCATGCAAAATTATGGATTGAGAGCTGGTTAGAGGGAAGAAGACAGTGAGTTTTGATCAACAGGAGAGAGTCTAGCTGGGGGCCTCTATCTAATGGAGTCTCTCAGGGGTTGGTATTGGGACCTGTACTATTCATTGATGACCTGGACGAGGGAATAGAGTGTACAGTCAGCAAGTTTTCTGATGACACAAAACTGGGAGGGCTGGCTGGCACACCAGAGGTTCAGCAAGACTTAGACAGGCTGGAGAGTTGGGCGAGAAGTTTAATGAGATTTAACAAGGGTAAGTGTAGGGTCTTGCATCTAGGGAAGAACAACCCCGGGTACCAGTGTAGGATGGGGACTGGCTTGTTGGAAAGCAGCATTAGGTGAGAGGGACCTGAAGGTCCTCGTGGACAGCAGGAAGATCATGAGCAGCAATGTGCCTTAGTGGCCCAGAAGGTCAGTGGTATCCTGGGGTGTATTAGAAGAGGTGTGGTTAATAGGTCAAGAGAGGTCCTTCTCCCCCTCTGCCCTGGTGAGACCGCACCTGGAATATGGTGTCCAGTTCTGCACCCATCAGTTCAAGAAGGTCAGGGAACTCCTTGAAAGAGTCCAGCACAGGGCCACCAACATGATTAAGGGAGCGGAACACCTGCTTTATGAGGAAACACTGAGGGAGTTGGGCCTCTTTAGCTTGGAGAGGAGGAGACTGAGGGGTCACCATATTAATGTTTGTAAACAAAAAAGTATGTGAAGGGAGAGAGTCAGGAGGATGGAGTTGGGCTCTTCTCAGTGATGGCCAGCAATAGGACAAGGGGCAATGGGTGCAAGCTGGAGCATAAAAAGTTCCATGTGAATAGAAAGAGAAACTTTTTCACTGTGAGGGTGGCAGAGCACTGGAACAGATGGCCCAGAGAGGTTGTGGAGTCTCCTTCTCTGGAGACATTTAAAACCCACCTGGATGCATTCATGTGCAATTTAGTCAAGGTGATCCTGCTCTGGTGGGGGGAATGGGTTAGATGATCTTTTGAGGTCCCTTCCAACTCCTAACATGATTCTATGAAATGGAGAATAAGTACAAATGAGGTTCTACTTGGCCCAAGAAATCATAATGAAGTGTGTGTTTAACATTTATATACCATAAATGGAACAGCAAATTATGGACTCAGGATTTGATTTTCAGCCACAAGATTTATAATGGTTCCATACAACACTCATATAACAACAAACAATTCAGCTGAAGGAAAAGAAAGGAAAAAAAATTAAAAGGAAAAGGGAAAGGGAAAGGGAAAGGGAAAGGGAAAGGGAAAGGGAAAGGGAAAGGGAAAGGAAAAGGAAAAGGAAAAGGAAAAGGAAAAGGAAAAGGAAAAGGAAAAGGAAAAGGAAAAGGAAAAGGAAAAGGAAAAGGAAAAGGAAAAGGAAAAGGAAAAGGAAAAGGAAAAGGAAAAGGAAAAGGAAAAGGAAAAGGAAAAGGAAAAGGAAAAGGAAAAGGAAAAGGAAAAGGAAAAGGAAAAGGAAAAGGAAAAGGAAAAGGAAAAGGAAAAGGAAAAGGAAAAGGAAAAGGAAAAGGAAAAGGAAAAGGAAAAGGAAAAGGAAAAGGAAAAGGAAAAGGAAAAGGAAAAGGAAAAGGAAAAGGAAAAGGAAAAGGAAAAGGAAAAGGAAAAGGAAAAGGAAAAGGAAAAGGAAAAGGAAAAGGAAAAGGAAAAGGAAAAGGAAAAGGAAAAGGAAAAGGAAAAGGAAAAGGAAAAGGAAAAGGAAAAGGAAAAGGAAAAGGAAAAGGAAAAGGAAAAGGAAAAGGAAAAGGAAAAGGAAAAGGAAAAGGAAAAGGAAAAGGAAAAGGAAAAGGAAAAGGAAAAGGAAAAGGAAAAGGAAAAGGAAAAGGAAAAGGAAAAGGAAAAGGAAAAGGAAAAGGAAAAGGAAAAGGAAAAGGAAAAGGAAAAGGAAGAAAACCACTCCCCCATTCATCTGTCCTTTTTGTATAGTAAGAAATAAATGTTTCTTATATTATTACCCCCAGAGAAATGTACAACTTCATAGGAAGATTTTGTTTTGGTTAAATCTGCCACTATGAAGACCCTGTCAGTCTTTACTTGACAAGAAAAGCATTTTGATTGACTAGCATTTTGCAGAAAATTCAGTAGTCTGAACTCAGAGCAAATTCAGATGACTAATAAAATTCACAAGTCTTAAAAATTATGCACCAAACAGGATGACTGCTTGAGAATACAGCTTTCCTTCATTTAAATCATAAAAATTAACTGCCTCCAACTTCCTAACAAGTGCTATAGATTGAAGCAAACTAGAATTTCTGCATGCAGACAACTATAATTTGTGATATTTAAAGGCACAGCTGCTGCAGCAGTTAAATTAATGTTTTACCTTGTGTGGCCATTAGAACATGTAAATAGAGCATGATGACCACAGTAATATCTTTCATGTTAAGTGATTATGTTTAGGTCTATTTATTGCTCAGATTCAAATTTAATATTACTCTTATATCTGTTTTTAGCTAATTGGATACTAATGTAAAACCAGTTTAATTTATGAGTGTTTCAAAAATCTCAAAATTCCTGTCTTATGCTTTGTGCTATGTTTCTGGGTGTTTTGATTTTATTGCTGTTGCTAATTCATTTGACGTAGACACTTGTTGATAAACTCTGAAAGACACTGCTTACCACATTTTGTGAAAGATGTAAAAATGAAAAGCTGCTAACTAGTTTGACAATCATTCTAATGTTCTGGTAAAATGACTTTGTTTTAAAAATCATTGGGGAATATGTCCAGACTTCTTGATTACATTTCCTTGTTAAACCCATTGGGAAAGAGGAAGGGAAGGCAAGGCAAGGCAAGGCAAGGCAAGGCAAGGAAAACATAAAAGAAAAAGAGAGAGGAAGGAAGGAAAGAAGGAAGGAAGGAAGGAAGGAAGGAAGGAAGGAAGGAAAGAAGGAAGGAAGGCCCCTAAAACAATGGAGAATGTATATGCCAATTTATACATACATACTTGCAGTGATTTGACCCTGGCTGAAGGCCACACATGCACCAAAGTTGGTCTATCACTCCTCTTTTCAGCTGGACAGGGGAGAAAATATATATTGAGAGGCTTGGGAGTCCAAATAAGGACAGGAAGAGATCATTCCACAATTAGTGTCACGGGCAGAATGGTCTCAACACAGAAAAAAGAAGAAAACCATCTAATTAATTATGCTGCACTACATATACACAGAAACCAGTTGGATAATGAGAAGTACAACCAAATCTTAAAACACCTCCCTCCACCTCTCCTTTCTTAGAAGACTCAACATTATTAATGAATTCTTCCTTCTTTCCTCCAAGGTGTCACTTGGGTAGATGGGGACAGGGAGTGTGGGGGTGTGGGGGGTGTGGGGATATTCCTCACACTCTT
>VZTU01018807.1:349-29580 GCA_013400835.1 Zapornia atra
TATTTTGGATGCCATCTCCCTTCTCTTTTCTTCTCAAAAATTGTTCAGCTTCTAAAAGGTTTTGGAAGCAGAGGTTGTTCTGCCAATTTGTGTTTTCTGAGCTTATCAAGGGAGAGTGCATCTTTTTTTTTTGTTTCTTCATTTGAGAGTTATATATTCCTTTTCTGGTCTGCTCTGAACGTATCACTCATCCCCCCTTTCAATCCCTCCTGGTTTCACATCAGCAAGTTCCTGCTTCTTGTCCTCAGTTTCAAAGCTCTTCAAATCTCCACCCTTCTTTATTTGTCTATTCTTGTCTAATTGCATTTCTCTCTCTCTCTCTCTCTTTCACACACACATACATTTTCTTTTAATCCACCAACAATAACGATCTTCTCTGCTGTTTGTCAGCTTCTCTCACAAACAGCTCCACCCTGCCCTTCACACATGGAGTGCCCTCCCTGAACTGAGCTGTCAAGTGATTGTCCTGGCTTCTTTGATATCTATCCTTAAAAAGCCACCTCTGCTGCAACGTCTAAAAGAAATCAGCTAATTAATGACGGTTATGTTGAGGGGCAGATGGAATAGCTGACATTTACTTTACAATAATAATAAAAAAATCCTAACCAAAACTCCTTTTGTGCAAGTGTGAGTAAGTATCTTAATCTATGCTAGACTGCTCTTCCAGAGGGACAGCAATATGGATGGAGCAGACTAGATCCTGCAGGCTGTGCACATCATCCCTGACTGATTTTAGATCATGGGAGACTCTCTCTTTTCCTACTCTTCACCCGTTTTGCATGTTTAAACTATAAACTCTGCAGGATAGCATCTGTGGATATGTCTAGTCTGCATACCATGTAGTAACTGATAACCTTTAAGTGAAACAGGAGAGGATAGTCACAGCAACATGGAGCTAATTTACTCAGAAAGTATTCTGTATTATGTATTATGCAATACATGTCCACAGTAATTAACACAATGACAAAATTATCTTAATTGAATTATCTTGGAAGTGCATAGCATTAAAAACAGCAATATCAAGCTAAGTACCTTGCTGCTGCTCCTACTACAAAGCCAAATCATAAAAGCATAATATAACCAGACTTATGCTTAACCTGGAAAAGCCAACATGTGAGCTTGACTTCGAAGACATTGCCACACAAAGTATCCGCTTACATCCACTGTATTTATACTTGCTCACAGGAAAACAAAATCCTTTTATGGATGTCAATATGTAAATTTCTGTCCTAATCCAGACCTCTGTACAATTCTGGTACTTTAATACAAGTGGAAACCTCATCTGTTAGGCTAGAAAGCAGAGAGAGACATATCCGTTGCCAATCTCTCCTTTGCATTGCTCCTTGATACAGAAATTAGCACACCTTAAACACATGAGCCCAATAAACCAATCAGACCTTCCTGTGCTTACTCAACCTTCTCTGGAAAACTATCTTATGTTCTTGGTACATCAGTTTTCAATTACTAAAAAGAGTCTAAAGTATCTACTATTTGACAAATATGTTGCAAAACTTAAATATTTAGAGAACAACAGATGAAGAACTGTGGTAAACCAGGATGGTTGCCACAGTAAAACTGCTTCCAACTGGAACAGTAAATCCAGTTAGTAAACTGCAGCAGGTAGATGAAGGTTTTTAGCTGTTCCAAAATATGTGGCTAAGTTGAAAGTCACTAATAAGAAAAGATTAATTTCCACTCCTTTTCTAGTGACTGAATAGCACTTACTCTTTGTGATTTTAAAGAAAAAAAAAACAACCACCACAAAATAAAAAGACTACAGCAACATTCCTCCTGTACTAAATCCAAGTAATTTTTCCACTCTACTGGCTTACCTGAAAGCAGCCGTCCCTATCAGTACTGAACACTTCTATGAATTTCTAAGTTTTCACCAGAGATCAGGTACAATCATATGGAGACTTAACAACATCATCACCTGAAAGCAGTCCAAATGATGATCCCATCCCATTTCCACACATTGTGACTCTATTATAACCATTCATAGATGACCACTTTGTAGGTACATCAGGAGTTTCCATTCCAAGGTAGGCCCAGTGAGAATGCAGCTGGGTGTCACCTGCTATTTAACACCTTCTCATGAGCCTTTATACTAAGGAGCATTACCCATGTGTTCTTGGATTAAAGGAAGCACTGCAGAAGACACCTAAGTAAGTCTACCAGGGTGCAGGAGAAAGTTAAAGAGAGTTTCATCTGTACAGGGATCCAGAGAACATAATTTGGACCAAACAAATCAGATTGTGCAATATGTCAAAGTCGTAGTTACTTTAACATCATCAACCTGTTCTTCTGGGTTATTAGTTCTACCTGTTTGGAAAATATAAATGTCCAGTTACTTCAGCTTCAGAAAACAGCATGTGATATGAGGTGTTTATCCACTTTATATTTTGATCATGCAAACCTATATTTCCCTTTTTTCCCCCTTCTTTCATTTTTGTTTTTAAATTAAATTGATGGTTCTAGCAGGTAAGGGAGGAACATGTAACTGGAAATGGTAAGGAAGTGTGTGGGATCTTCTTTTGAGTATAATTCTTCAGTACATTAAATGAGACGAACAAAAGAGAAATTAAACATAATACTGTGCCATGGTACTGTGACATAAGTGTCGACTTAGAATTTCAAATACAATTATAAGAGTCTTCTAATAATTATATAGGTGGCAAACAAGTCTTTAGGGCAAACATATGTGGCAAAAAATTACTAATGGCATTCTACAGAAAATCAGCTAAGCCTGACCTTTCCTATGCATCATATTGTGGTAGGGTCAACTTGGTGGAAAGGTTAAGAGCAGTTAATGTTAAACACTGACCCATCCCTTCTCAGTCTTTTCCATATTCATAGGAAACTATCATCCATATTCATGCAACAAGATAAGTAGCTTCAACATACAGAGGTTGGAAAAAAAAAAAAAAGAAAAAGATTTTACTTCTTTACAATCTTATTCAGTGCCATGACACTAATTCCCAGAGCATGGATCAGGACATAAATTAGTGTGTGCGGAAGGTTGGGCAGGATGGGTCATCAGAAAACATAGAGCAGCCTCTAGGAGACACCTAAATGTTCTAAATACAGTGCAAGCAAAAGGCACAGACATACCACTATCACCGTATGTCTGGGGCTACCAGTACCATTTTATTTTTAGGACTGTCTAGTAAGATTCCTCTTTTGCTGTTTGCGCTTCCTTTGGCACACTGCACAATCCACTTGGAAAGGAAAAGTGCTCGGAACTTGAAAACACTAGGCCTCTTTGCACAATTTACCCTCCACACACCTGGTTTTGCCTTTCCTCTGAATAACTTTCCAAACATGAGTTCCTCTTCAGTATCATTGCCTTCATTTCTATCTCCTTAAAAAAAAAAAAACAAAAACAAACTACTTAAGATTAACTTTATATTGAGTTGGCATTCCTTGCCTAGAAGTCTTTCTCTTCTTAAACTAAAATGTGAGAGTCTAAGTTGACATTAAAGCAGTTGCCCCACCCCTTTTTGCAGGTGAAAAGCCATCCAGTTATCCACTTTTCCCTCTAAACAAAACTTTTTCCCCTAACTACCAAAATAGAAAATAAGGAACATCACTAGAAGAATATTTTTATGCAGTAAATGCCAGCTTCAATCTTTGCCCATTTTTTTTCAGGAAAGAGTCTTTCCATTCCTACAGAAGCATCAAATCCTTCAGTGCATTTCAGTAGGAAAAATGGCTCCATTTTTCCTGCCACTCCACTCATCATGATTAACATAATGGTGGCAAAGCAGTAAGGGAGGCTAGATGGCTAAACTAATAGCTTTCTATTGTTATTATTGGATATAGGTTTATACAGCACTTTTGCGGGCATCAATTTACTTGACTGATTTTTAAATGTAGATTGTATATTCCAAGGTCTATTTACAGAGACCCAGATGCCTGCACTGGGACTTTGCCAAAGGCAAAGGTCTGGAAACTTGATGGTATCCAGAGCAGAGGAAGATACCTCAAGCAATTGGACCTTGCATTGCACCTGAGCTCTGGTACTGCCACCTGTGCCTGGTGATATACAGCTGCGAGGAGACAGCCAGGGCTAGGGCCAGGCTTCGGGGAAGATTATGGGGAGAGGGTTGCTGGACACCCAGCAGCAAAAATCCCATAAATTTTCTCTGAAGAGTAAGAGGTTTCAATAAAAGCTTCACTCTTGTTTGTAATATACAAGTAGGCTGTAGGGCCTCCTCTAATTCCTAATCATTGGTGTTTCAGTAACACCACGCTACCCTTTGCCATCGTCATAGCACCCTTTCATTTTCTTACCTTACATTCCTTTCTCTTTTGAAGGATAGGGCATTTTTCCCCTTTTACATTTACTTCAAAGAAAGCACAGCTTTGTCTGTATTAATCGACTTATGTTCCTAAGGTGTTTAAACGATCCCATGTTCTCCCTCCAACGCTGTAACATTTCAGTGCCTTGCTGTCTTTAATGTACTTTACTATCTTTGTGACGCCCTTTGCCTGAAACAAGGAAGCCATGTCCTTCCAGATGGGTGTGAATTGCAGGGCAGAAGGAGAGCAGAGCCCAGGTCCCAGCCCCCGGCAGCCCCTCACCTGAGGTGCCCCTTCCCAGCCCAACCAGTCTGACATACAGGCAGGAAAGTTTCTTCACAGCTTCAGACCAGGGCATTTTACACCTGAAACAAATGTGATTCAAGGTACACTGAGGCTGAGACCAGGCTGCCTGTGTGCAAGTGAATGACAGCCAAAATTCAACAAACAAGTAAAGCCCAAAAGCATTCTGGAGCTCCTCAATTCACATTATGAATTTTACACTTTCCTCATCTTAGTTCTTTAAAAGACAGGTAGAACAGAGAAAAAGAGTAATATATATTGTTGTGCAGTACATTTTCTAATTTACCACTTTATTTTGCATGAGCTGCTGAGGAGTTTCATAAAAAGCACTGAGAAAGTTTATAAATATGTAAGTAAATATTTACTTCCCTTGAGAAACATTTTTTGTCACTAACTGCTGCAAAGGGAGTTTATTATTGATGAAATCAACTGCCCTGGATGTTCTAATTTAGAAGGCACACACACAGAAAGTCCGATTTCTGAATTGTTATACAAAGGAAATGATCAGTCTTTTAAAACTTCATACATTGGTTTTAACGGGGGACAAAGGAGACAGAAAAAAAATAATCTCTATATAATTTTATTTTGATTCTGTACCAAGATTTTTTTTGTATGTTTGTTAGGATGAAGCTGCAGAGTGAAACAAATCACTGATTGCAGAATTAGCTAATGCTAAATGATACTACAACTGATAAAAAATTCTAGAAGAAAATAATTTGCAAAGAAATGTGAATTTTAAAATTCAGGGACCGTTCTTAACCAAATACATATTTGAAAAGATATTACCCAAAGTTGGCTTCAGACAGCAAAAATTACGTAAGAGCCATGTTGAAGGCACAACATAATGAGAACAGACTACCTAGCATGGTATTTTAGTGTATTTTCATGTATGGCATGTTGAGATATCCAAGACTGGTCAGTGGCTGTGCATCATAATGCAGTCATAATGCATCATGTTATCCTATAGAGACTGATTTTTTAGCAGGACTTAATCACCCCATGCAAAACACTAAAACACTATGCTGTCCCAGTTCACTCATACCTAGCTCCTGTGTGGTCATACCCAGATTCATGATTGCTTCCAAAGGTTACTATGGGTTGCTAAAACAGAAGCATACTTTATATGCACAATTTTTAGCTGTGTCTCACCTTTTTCCCTTACTTTTCTGACTCTACACACCTTTTGGCCTCCTCGCTGGAGGAACGGCTGTCACATAACAGCAATGTCAATGAACAGAAGGCTTTCTTGTGCGGTGAAGAGAACATACCTGCAAAGAAACATCACAAAAGGTAACTGGAATATTGCATGTGGCACAAATAGCAGAGATCTAGAATGGGTCCTAGACCATCTGCCCACTTTGCAAATCCTAATTTGTTGATTAGAAGTCCTTCAACAAATATATTTAAAGTGTCTTTAAGAAAGACTATCTGCAGAATTCCACAGGTCAAAAAATGCTATGCAAAGAAAAAAATCTAGCACATTTTGTGCTTTCTTGTCAAAAGAATGGGTAGTCTGATCAACAGCCTGGCTGTACAGTGTAGAAAAGCTAACCAGACACTCTAAGACTATAGCAGTGGTTTAGGTTAAAATATATATTAATACATTGGATTACATGTTTTTCTGTATTTATTTTATATTTCCATTTTGTCACTATCTCTATAGTGAATTCTTTGTGACTTTGGCACATTACAAGGGAGCACTTCCTCCTGGCACTAATCTACAGAATTGCTTCAGTTCATTGACAATGAGAATTACAGAACCTTTTTACTCAAGTAAATCAGGCACTTCAGGATTCATGCAGATTTAATGCTTCTCAGAGAAGCTGAAGTTGTACTACATAGGCTCTCTTGCCCTAAGGTTTTGAGGACCTTCAATAAAGCCTCTCTTAGATAATAGCATGCTAAATAGTTTTTCTTTCTGTTTGTCCTTGAAACTTTCAGTTTTCCACTTCACTCCCAAGGTTCAGTTCAAGATGCAAGGTTATAACCTTCTATATTACCTTTTCTCCTGACTTGTTAGTGACTGAGGGGGCTCTTCTGGTTCTTGCTCTACTGCTCGGCATGTCTGAAGAGAAAGGAAGATTTGGCAATATGTCCCTTCGCTCATAGCAGGGAATTTACCAGTAAACGCAGATCATGACCTTGCTGGATATCCCAGCTTCCATGGAGAGCACAGTCTACTGACAGAGCATTCCTGCCAGGAGAGATGAGGGCTTTTGTTTCCTGAATCTACAAGGCCTGAACATCAGCTCTGAAGTCCATGTGTGCCCTGATCTCCCTCCACTTTGCCTTTTATTCTGTAACTCTTTAATGCTGTAAATAACAAAGCTCAGGCTGATTTTTACCTACATCTGTTTTGAGCCTTTTTTAGGATAACATTTTTTTAAAAAGTCTCTCCATCCCCCATCTCTTGTAATCAATAGAATGGAATCAATATCTGAGGGTCAAGACCTTTTCTTTTTTTCCTGTGGCTAAGCTTTTTCTAGCCTTGCATTTTAAATAAAACCTGTATTCCCAGCCATCTGCAAAAAGGATAGGAGAAAAAAAGCCAGCTGATTAGTGTCTCTCTTTTAGGTCTTAGGGTAATGGCTGCTTTTACCTTTCTAGTTTAATTCAGCACATTTACAAAGCATTAAATCTGTCAGTATGGCATTAACTTCTATCATGTGCATATTAATAGGAATAATAATCAAAACATCAAGCGAGTTTGGGTGTTAAAACTGGTAATATTTTCTTTAAGTGCTAGTACACATTTGGCTTGGAAGGTGCTCAACATTGCAAGGGATTTTGAAACTAAGATTTATCTCCTATCTATATAGAAGTGTATTGCAGTAAACCTGCTCATTTGTACCCCAAAGGGTATGACTTTGTCCTTTGTCATCATACTGATGTTTTCATGGAACACATTTCTAAAACACACTTTCTAACTTTTGTCACCTCCATTAAGAAGAATGTTGATTAAGTGGAATCAGCATGTAAGAAAATATTTAGCAGCTGTTCTCTTATTGCGAAGTCGTAAATATATGGAAAAATAATCACACAGATATTTTATGCCAATTAGCAAATACTTCTTTTAATTAAAGCATGTTGAACATTACGGCATCGTCTTAATATTATTGAAATTCAAATAAAGTGTAGGGATGGTGAAATTAGAGAGAAAACATCTTCATCAATATATTAGAAAGGTTTTGTTAACAAGCCGGCTGAATGGGTTCAGAGGGATTCCTGTTTTGTATGTTTTTTTAAGTTTTCACTCTATACATTTTACATCATTACAGTGCTCTCATTAAAAAAGGAAAAAAAAAAAAAAAGCTGCTTTCCCTTTAAATGGCACAAAGGATGGGAAAAACTACTGCATTACTACAAATTATTTCAGCTTCAGTGTTGCCAATGTATAACAGTTGTAAATCAAGGATATATTTTGAAATATCCTAAATCAGTTTTTACAAATCAGCACTCTTAGTAACAGCTTTCAAAGAATAAAAGAATACAGCCGTGGGAATTCATATTTATGGCTGAGGGTAAGTAGAAATTAAACGTATCTATTTCACTTATGTTGCAAAGTACTATTATTCAATGGTCCAAAATATTATCAATTTATCTGTATTCACTTTTTATTAGGAAATAGGTGCACAACCATGCAGGTTTCAATGATTTAGGTAATAATAATCAGGAAAAGAAATACTCCCCGGTGAGGATGAAAGGAATGCATGCTACCTTCTCAGAGGCTCAGTACTGTATCTTTAGGAAAAGCAGTATGCATGCAAGAACATTGTCCTGGAACACACTAAAGGAGTTGACTGGCTTTGTCGACTGAAAAGTAAAAGCCTTTACTGTACCCTCTGCTCATATCTAATCATTTTTGCCTTGCACACACCACCTACACACCTAACACTTCACTGACAATGCTTTGCCTTTCCCCACTACCCCCCAAACACAATGGAAAGTTAATTGAATGTTTTATGCTTTAGCAATATCAAAGAAATGAAAAGAACGTAGGTTTCAACTGTATTTCAATAATAAGTGCATTAATTTTTACCTTTTAACTGACACTTGTACTAATTTCCTTAAATGCTCTTTTTTACTCTTTTTTGATCTGTCTGGCTTTGTCGGGTCTGATGATGAGGGCTTACTTCAAATGCAAAAAGATTAGCTCTCTTTCCTTTAATAGCACAATTATAGCTTGTGTGATGTCTAAATCATGAAAGATATCAGGGACAGACTTCTAAAGTCGCATCAGTTTATTACAAAAGTGGTAGTAATCATTTTAATATCAAAATTACTCTAATTTCCTAGTGGCATTTAGGAATTGTTGGGCTCGTGTACACATACACACAAAGATTAGTAGCCATTTACTTCTAATTTGACTTACATAATTGTTACAAATAACACAATGAAATTAAAAGGCTCTGTGTTACATTTTCACCTTTACCCCAGATGTTTAGGCACTAAAAGAATATTGCCACATCAAAGCAGGAACCAAGAGATGCAGTTTGACGTTTTTAGATATGCCAGTATCTACATCTCATTTTTGGATTTAGTTCAACATGGGACTTAGCACTAAACACTGAAGAATAAATGTGCCTTCTTTAAAGATATGTAATATGTTTAATCCCATCAATGCTTAGTCTACTTTTTAAATCCCGGATTTAATATACTTTGCCACGAGAGGGCAAGATTAAGATACCCTCTCTCATACTGGGTTATACCTACCTCCTCAAGTATTACCATTAGTTATATTACGACAGCAAGAAGAGTCCCTACTGAAGGTGAGGGCCTGAAAGTGAAGTGAAATGCAGATGTAAAGAGACAAAGAAGATTTAGTTTATGGTCCAAACTGACTTTGATTCACACATACTCATGGAATGGTCATTGGTAGCCAAGATAAAGAGGAATATCAGAGCTCAGACAAGGTGGGAGCTATCATTTTCAAGAATATTCCCTAAAAAGACTACACTTCTACATTAGAGATAAAAATTTACAAACACTAATATTGCCCCAAAGCACCTAGATAATGTCTTGTGTGTGGCAGGTGGAAGTGGAAGACAGTTACAGTGATCTTTTTCAAATGTTTTAGGATGTTGTGGCTGTTAAGCAGTAATTTCAAGGAAGAATTTGATAGTTAAATCCAGGACTGAATATACAAATTGCTCTGGGAAGAGAGAGTACTAGCTTTGATAAATTTTAAGTTCATAGCAGATAAAGTGGAACAGTTTGACCCATTGTCAGTCTATTTTAAGATGAACATTTGTTAAATTCTAATGAAAAAATGTAGCACTTAAACTTTGGCAGAAGGACAATTAGTTTTTTTCCCTGAATTGAATAAAATTGCATGGCACTGATTTTTACTTTAACTACAAGTAATAAATATGAGCTGCAACAGACTCTAACAGCTATTGGACATATCTACATGGATATGTCATACAACCAAAGTTCACTTCAATTTCAAGCACACAAAATTTATGTCTACACCATATAGCTTATCATGCATTTAGGTTCATGAAAAAGCTGATTTTCTAGTGTTTAGGAACAACTTGCACCTTTTTTGACGTGCAGGGCTATAATCAGCTGAGCAAATCAATTCTGTCTGCACCAAGAAGCAAGAAAAACACTGAGCAGCTATTACACAGCATCGGTTACCGTCCAACCACTTCAGCCTGAGAACTTTTAACTCTATTAACATTAGAATGTATCCTTCCTGACTGTTACGTGATACGTATATTAGGTTTATTTGTTTGCTTTGCATTTTTGGAGATTACTAGCGAAGCATGGTGATTGGCGAAATACTGTATCCCTAGCAAGCATTTGAGAAAGTTTATAGGGCAAACAAGCGCCCAATTTCCCTAGTCCCAGGCAGCAGATTTACATTACTGTAATGAGAATGAACAAGAAGCTGTCATCCATCAGCAGATGCTATATGGCTCTGTCCATAGCAAGAAGGTTTAGAAGTGGATAATCTTTGCATTCTTTGCCTCTGCTTTGAATATGTGGGCTTAAAGAAATATAACAGACAAAGACAGGCAGACCAAAAAGAAGCAGCAAAGGTCTGGAAAACCTCTGGAAGCAAAGCTGATAGTTAGTGTCATTTATAAGACTGAGCAAAATAAGTGAGGAGGGGGTTGTCTGCACAAGTTTCCCTTCTGTGACTGACTTCTGCATGAACACAAGATAATTAGAGGATGCACCAGCTTAGGACTCTTAGTACTGACACAGCACATTGCAAAGTACATAATGTGAATTCTCTTGAATGCTGGCCCACTATCTTATAGACACAAGGCATGAGCTGCAGGATGCAAGTTTTAAGCTAGCTGAACACAGAAAACATAATATAGCACTTTGTCAGGCTTAAAAGTGGTCAAGCAGCCCAGGTGGAGCTAGCTAGAACTTTGCTAGCCAAAAGCACATTTTTTTCCCCAGTAAGGTTCTGAAAATCATGTTATTACCTTTATGTGTATTCCCAGCACAAGGGGGCAAGGGTAGGCAAAGGATGGTTAGAGGTCTCTTTTAATAACTGGGATGTCTATGCTTGAGAATAGTGAGATGAATGTTTTATGCTGCTGTTTATTTGAATTGCATTTAATATTCTAAATACATTAAAATCCATATTATTTACCATTTAAAACTCATGAGTGGGAGGGGGGAAGTTTTGTCTTTACAGGCTTAGCAAAAAATAATAAGGATTTACAAAATATTTTCCCTTCATTTTAAGAATTCACTACTATAGATGGGTAATAAAATTTTATTTTACCTAGCAATAAGATCAAACTTTTGAATTGTGTTTTTAATAAACTTAGAAAATTAAGATGCTTTGTTACGAAATTACTAGAAGCAAAAATTTAAGGGAGAGGCCAGAGTATAAATGAGTCCCAAGATGAGAACTTTTGACGAGAGCATAATCAGCTCTTACTAGAATCACTTGCACTGATTTATTGTAATTATGATGAAGTATATGGCCAGAAGTCTTTTACCTTTGGTATGCCATGCTACGTCCTATATACTTCTGCCATTAGGATCCAGTCAGCTTTTCCCTCTCTTGCCAAGCTTATTGAATTTCTATCTGTCTACATCATCTACAATTTCCTGCTGAATTAATTTCTTGTAGCCTAGTTCTTGAACCTATTCAATCAGATTTTCAGCCTGTACTCCACTGAAACCTCTCTTAAAGGTTTTTCTATTCTTCTCCTAGTCAAATCACAGGGTCTGAACCTTCTTACATCTCCCTGGGACATTTCAACAGCTTTTCACATAACCAGACATCCTTTCTTTATGAAATCTTGTCCTCATCAGTTTTTCTTACTCCAAATTCTCCTTCTGTTCTTCTGTCACCCTAAACAATGCCTTCAATGGCTCAGTACACACTCCTCATCTCTATCCACTACTGTCTGGGGTGACCTTCCACCCCTATCTAATACAGAACGTAATATATAATACATACAATATATATAAAATACATATGTATATTTAATATCTCTAGTAATAAAAGTAACATACAGAAGGCCTTTCGTAACTATCATCTTTTCCACAATGTAATACATATATGAATAAACAAGTATTTACCGTGTAGTAACCAAGAAGATAGATAGGAAGAAATCAAAGTTGTGGTAGCTAAAGAACTTAGAGCTGCTTTAAAAAAAAAAAAAAACAACAAACAGTCTTAACTATTTGAATAACCAGGTGAATAGAGATATGCATAAGGATAAACTACCCCCTTTCTAAGCTTCATAATTTCACACGTGTGCTCCAGGGAGGGACACAATGCAGCCCTAATTGTGCCTTGTTGAACTTGAGAATTTAGATGACCCTTTCCTAACATGGCCTTTTTAAAAATTAATAACAGATCCTAATTTTGTCTTTTGCTATTAGAGCTTGTCAGCAGTTTAGGCCTGATGAAAAAAAAGCAAGACAGAAAAATAAATTGCCAAAATGGAGAACATGGTATTTGGCAGGATGCATTTTAATGCTTTATAAACATCTTCAAAGAGTGTTTTTAATTTCTTTTCAAATCAAATGCTTTTGTGAGTCTTTCCTTTCAGGCCCTATTTGGTAAAGGGGCTGAAGAGTCATCTACTGTAAAATGACATTGCCTTTACAAAGAGAGATGTCAGAATCTTTGGTCAGTATGATCTGGCTTTCTAGACATTCCTGGTAGCTTTGCAAAAGGATTGCTCTTCTTTTGGATGTCTTGTATTCCCTTTCTGTGTGGAGTTTCCTAAAATATTTTTCTAAAAAGGTGAAGGGTCAGGGATCTTTTAACTGTTGTAGGCAGTGTGGAAATAATGTAGTTCACACAATGGGCCAAGTCCTGGTCTTATCATATACACATCTATATAAATGTATCTATGACTTGCCTTTTTTTTTTTTTCCCCCAAGTTTCTAGGGTAGTTTTGTCAGTTTTGGATCAAAGCATCTCCTACAGCAGATAAAAATAGTTGAGACCGACTCACACAGCAATGACACTGACTTTAGTCAGATTAAATGCAAGAAGAGGAGGTCAATTTTTTTTAATTGCAAGTGGCTAATTCACTGATTGCTAAAAACTATTCATGAATAATTTATATCTCAAATATTAAACCATGCATGGGATGAGTATGTGTATGAAACCATAAACCTGCAACCCTCCCTCTCTACAAATTCTGTGCTGAGCTTTGACAAGTGTAACATCTACTTCTCCATTGGGTTAATGCTTGATCTTCAAGTATGTAAAGAGCTGAATTATATATGAAATATTATTAGATAGAAGTTTTTAGCAATTTTAAGAAAAAGTTATGACATACAAAACTAAATACAAAGAAAATTAAATGTTCATAGGCCCAAATTGGAGCCTGCCATTTTTCACTGCTTCTCTTACAGATTGTGATGACTTTGCCTCTTGCTTCAGTCTATTTAANTTCTGGGAGGATTCAGCCCAGTTTGAAACAAGCCATGACAACAGAAAGACAGAGAACTCAAAGGTCTAGGAGATGGACTTCATAAAGAGATTCTTTGTCACAATAATAAAAACAAGAGCAATGCTCAATCCTTTTTTTTTTTTTTTGGCCATGGACATCACAAACATTTTCATGTCTTACCACATGCCTGGAAGCTACCATGTAAGTAAGTCTTAGTGGTTCCATTTTGCAGGCAAGAAATAAAGTGAAGATTAATACTCGATCAACAAAGGCACCCAGTTTGAGATCTGAGAATTACAAAATTTCTTTAAGCCATCCTGCAGATCCTCAGCTTTTGAAGGCCAGGCAAACAAGCTCTCCTTCAATTTACCAAAAGCAGTAAGGTTTCTTTGAAAGCATCAGCCTAAACAACACACTGGACATCAGAGTTACATCTTACTGACCTCTAAGCTTTGTTTCCATTCCCTATGTAGGTTTCTGGGCAGAACTGGATCCTGAGGACAAACATTGCCTATGTGTGCAAGCTGGCCCACAACAGGTGCCGCTTCAGTCCTCTCTGCACAGGGCAGGTGTGGAGGATGCTGCTGTGGCAGTCAAGCTAAGGGTGCTCCCCAAACCACTCAGACCGCATCAGTTGAGGATGTAATCCAACCTGGGCACTGTCACATACTAACCCCCTACACCCCAGCAGTGCAAGTTATGGGTCTGTCTTCTAGCTTCCTGCAGAAGTACTGCTTCATGTACCACGGAACACCTGGGACACACGCTCGGACTGATCTAAGGGGAAGAGTGCCACCTACTGAACCACCAACGCGAGCTATCAGTTCCCGCGGCTCAGGAGAGTGCTGCTCCATGGAGCCTGGACACGCTCTGAAGCAAGCTGTTTGCCACAAATTTGAGCTAGAATACAAACATACGCAATCAGATTGGAATGAAGTTAAAAAAAAAAAAAAAAAAAGGTCTGGATCATAGAGCAGATGTTGCTAAGTGTTACTAGGCAGTGCCGGTACACGCCTGCAACTGTCGTGCATATGTCAGTGCACAAGAAAATAATGTGTCTATTAAAGATACAGAATTATGATATTCACTCAACTAGCAAAAGACTAGACCAAGATTTTCGCTCAACCATTTACTAATAGGGATGCTGAAGCCCATCAGAGAAGAGGACACAGTGCTAAATCACGTGAAAGAAAAATGCAGAGCTTAAGCAGCTCCTGTTTAAAAATGCTTTCCTTTCCAGAACATTTATGAATGCTTTTGTTTTAATCTTGGGATCCATCAGTCTGTCTACACAACTTCATAACTATTATGCAGCTGCTTAGCTTGCACTGCTGAAATACTTCCACAGTTCATTCAGTATGTCCTGTTTTATTTACAGCCACCATCAAAATCACCTGAAACTGACATTTTTCATGTAGAATCCATTATGTGGCACAGTGCCATATTTACATCAACATCTAAAAATATATACAAGACTTAGTTGGAAAACCCAGCCAGCTTACTTTCATTCCTACTCATCTTCTGAAGTAACAGGGAATTTAGATCTTTAGCACTATTTCAACCTCTACACATTTTCAAAAGGCACTACTGGAAAAAAAAAAGAAAGAAGTGAAATGGTTAAACATTTTATTATTCACATTGCATTCATAGTAAATTGTGTAATAGTTTTCATGTCTTAATTACTTAAATTTTATATTGAGCTATAGTGATATTATCTCTCTTTTTGTCTCCACACAATTGTATTTTATAATAGCTTTTATTAGGGCCTACATGAATGGAATTTAAAATGAACACATCATTTCTGTTACTTCTGCAGTTGAGAAAAGAGAGTGCTTTTCTGATATTTGGCGTGAAAAGTGCTTTCCTTTGTGTTTTATGACATATAGCAAATTGTGTTAGTTAGGGACGTATTTTGAGCAGAGAAATAACTAAGAGGACTAAAGAGCACTTCTGTCACTTTTAGTAACTCCACCTCAGCCTGAAAGTGTGTGTGATGCCCAACATGCAATGGGGGAATATTCCCCCCCAGAAAGGTTTGATTTTATTCTCATTGAAATAAAAGGCAAAACCTCCACTGGCTCCCACAAGAGAAACATCAGAGTAGCAGATACATAAGCTAATGGTGTGTTTATACAATCTGCCTACCTACATTTGAAAGTGAGGTCAGCTCCCTACCTCACAAACTCCACCTGCTCTGCCAGCAGTGCCTACCTTGATACCATCATAGATGCCTCCACAGTCTCATGTTGCTCCTTGCACTTAGAGTGCCTCCTTGAAACCTGGCTGCTACACTATTTCCTTTACCTTTATGAAATCCCTCCTAAAGTCTCCCTTCTGCCAGCACACCTACACTCAATCTGTGTGTGGGATGTGTAAATAAATTTGAATAAACATTTGTTTTCAATTGTTAACAGAACTAGCAAGACATGCACATCCAGGGTTTAGACACATAAACGAGATACCACAAGGTAACAAGTTTCTGCTGAGCTGCAAGGACTGCCTGCATACACATTATTCCCCCACAGCAAATGCAAGGTGAGCCAAATCAGCCTCACACACCTGCACTGTGGGCTAAACCCACTCCAATTACCCTGCATTTGTTGGAGGCTAAGAGGACACACATGGGCAGCTACCACGCATCAGCTGGTACCCAGTAACTCTTTTGTGTACAACTTGATCATCCAAAGTTATTATTGCTACCCTGCCATTTCTCACAGGTAGGTTTGGAGTTGTAATATAATAATTTAAAATGTGTGGCTAAACACATATTATGAAATCAAGGAAGTGGGAAGGCTGAGGGAAGGTAACTTGAATGTATTAGTTTTATTAAACCCCCCCACCTGTAGATAGACTTTTGCATATTCTTTCACTATATAATTCGATAAATGAAAATTTTAAAATGTTTACCAAAGTTTTAGTGATACCTGAACATGACAAGCATCGATTACAGTTCTTAGGCCAATAGATGTCAGCAAGAAAGGAGAGCAGGCAAAGAGCATCATTCCAAACCATGGATGAAAAATGAAACCAAATCTGAATTTCACTCAGCTCTGCAAATGTCAATTCATGAGCCTCAGTCTTCCTATTCAAAGAGTGGGCCAGATTCTGCCTTCAGTTATCATGTCAGGAGCCAAATAAAGAATTTGGCTTTTAATTTCTTTTCCCCTCAATTCCAAAAGTTGTGAAATATCACCTTATTACACACATCAGCTCTTTGTACAACTGCTAGAATTTGCCTAGCCATTCTAGTTCAGTCTTTCTCTTGTTAAACGAAGTGCCTTCAATGCTGATCTCCAAGAACACTTTCTCATTCTGAGCATTTTTTATTCTGAAGATTAGTTCCTCTTTTTCCTCTTTTTTTCTCTTTTTTTTTTTTTATTAACATGTCCACACTGTTACTAAACATAAAGGGTTTCTCAAGGAACCAATTTTACCACATTTGTTTGGGTGTTATATGGATGTTCGGAATAGAAATCAAGAGTACAAAAATAGATTTTCTTGATTTATGAGACATTCCTGTTTTCAATTCACCATCAGTATGTGCAGACACGATGCAGTCAAGAAATGAAGCATCTGGTTCTCCCACGTTTCATTTATGAACTTTAGCACCAGATGTAAATCATTCATAAAATCCCAAAGTGTTGGAAGAGTCTCTTCCTTCATTTTAACAAACATATACTCCAAGTACTGTACCTAACACTTCACATTATTTGTTACAAATGATGGGATCTGAATTTTAATGACTTCCAGAAATAAATTTTGAAAATGAAGAAAAGAGGAAGAAGAGAAACAGGTGAGTGTGGCATTCCTCGTTTCTGACCGTGAATTCTCTTTGAAACAAAAAGATATCACTTTAAGTTATTATAAATAAAGTCTACATGTTATTACCTGCATACAGAATGTTTTGAAGAGAACAAATCTGTTAGCTTATAACTGTTCTTCTCCCAAATCCTTTCCATTAGTGTCACGTTCATGTCAGTAAATGCTGATTCAACTTCAAATCTGATTTGCTTTCCTATTCTCGTCCTCCAATCGCCCTTCCTCTCCTCCTTCAATCCCTCTTTCAGTGCCATTTGTTCAGAGATCCCCTCTTGCCTTTCTCTCAACATCTGTAATCCCTTCCTCCTCCCTTCCCTCCCCTTTGTTTCACTGTGTGCATTGAATTTCATAGGATAACTCACACTTTGGGAATTAAGCACCTGCCAAAATAATTATGGGATCGAGGCCTATTCTTTGTGTCAGGGAAACCTGTCGTCTTCTCTACGTACAAGAATCTTTTCAACAAGTGTCACATTAGCCAACGCTTTTAACAACACAGCAGTCTTTTCTGGCCCTTTTTTTAATGCTACGTTTCTTACCTTTTCATTTAACTGCAGAATTACCATTTCATGCACTGGGGTTGCCTTACAACACAGAGAGCTGAGGAAGTGCAAAGAAGGTGCACTAGCAGATACAGCAAGAAGGCTCCTCTGTCAAGGACCTCTTGCTGGAGAAAACTCTACGTGAGGTAACAGAGACGTTAAGAGCATTCACAGAGTCACACGCAAACCCTTGTCAGCTCTGCACTCCTCCTTATGCCCTCAGCACGCAGCTGCTTTGCTGGCTGCCATTCAGGGCAGCTCTTTGCTGTCCTCTCTCCTGTTGTACAGTTGCTACACTGCTAAACCAAAGGAAAGGGTGTCATTAGCCCCAGCGTGCAAAGTTCAGCAGTGGAAATCCTACAGTAACATTCGTATAGCTCCAGTAGTAATGCATCCCTGTTTAAATTTTCTTATACATAAGACATTTTCCTTGTACTTCAATAGGATCTGACATTTATTTAACTCTTTATTAATAGCTAGACCACTAATGACTAGAGCAGCTGAGCACCTAGAGTGCTGTATAGCACCACATTTACCTACAATTGTCTTCATGCAAGGGAGGTCCTGTCCACCAGTGGTCAGGCTGTGGGTAGTCTGCCTGTACAGAGAAGGCCATGGAGCAGCTTCCAGAGAGCCCTCAGCCTGATGTGCAGTGCTTTCTGCAGGGACATGCTGGGAATGTAGCGAGTTGTTTTAAGCAGGCTGGGAACACAGCAGGAGCAGATCCAAGGGCTGCAAATCTCATGCAGAGATCACAGCTGCAACTATAGCCCACAGCGTATAGTACAAGCTGTAGATCAGTGGCCCTGGTGCCCTAGCCCTTGGGTGGAGAAGGTTTCTCTCCAGTCTCTTGCACCCTTGTGCTCCAGAACAAACACCATTTGTTCAACCCTGTGCAGGGAGAGTTGGAGCTCCAGTTGAGTTGGTTCCCCTCAAAACTGGGGGGGGAGGGGAGGGCACAGAAAAATTCAGTAACTTTTGAAGCAGAGCAGATGTTCAACAGTGTGAGCAGCAACGTTGCACTATACCATTTAAAGCACCAAATGAATGATACTGTGTCGAATCAAAACTTCAGGGGAGATTTAGGTAGGCACAATATAAATGCTGAAACCGAAATCTGGCCTGAACATGGGGACTTAACATCTCCATTCCTGAGAAATGTGATACAGAAATTTTAGTGATCGCATGTGCTCAGCATCTCAGTCTCCTACGTCACCCCGAAGATCCTATTGCCAGGAGCATAGCTGACATTCTGCCAGGACATCTGTTACGGGATGCAGGGTATCCCCTCTGTGGTGATAGGGCCCTGACTGGTGTTAAAGGCAAGCTGCCCCAAGGCTTCACGTTACCACATCTGACCCATTCCCCACCAAAATCAATGGCTGACCTAGCACGGTGGGGTTTTGCTTCTGATGGTGAATGCTGTTAGATTGCTATTAAAAGTGATCAAGCAAGAATAAAATCATTCCATGGGTGAAAAACACAGTAGGTTTTTTTTAAAACATGCTTTTTTCCAGGAACAGTTTTTAAATTACTTCAAAACAATTTAAGATTTTCTACTCCAAGAGAAAGCAAATCTTGGTAAATGCAAATATTACTTCAAAAAAAAAGTTTTAAAATTATAAAATCTGAGATATAATAGAAAAATCTCAAGACTCGGTCTTTTTTTTCTTTTTTTTAAAAAAATATCCCCAACATTTTCTATGGAGACACTTTTCCTATTTTACCTCTAATTCCTACAGGAATTTCATATAGTCTAGAATTCCTGTAATTCATTATTATATGTAGACTGATAAATCTTCAATTACTACTGCCATTTGTAAATATAAACAGGCGATCAGCTGCACTCTAAGGGGTTTCCCTGTGAAAGATGATAAATCCAAAACTTAGATCTATTTCTACCTTGCAGAAATTCTTATATGATGATTTTTAAGGTCTTTCCTAGCCCTAAACATAAAGCTGTAAATATATATATAGACATATAAGGATACTGTTGCTGCCAATCTCCTTTAAACTTGGATTTTTTTGGTAGCACTCGTTCACATTCTGGAAGCCTTATATATGTGGAATGGATACCTCTTTCCGTAAGTAATTCCCACTGATGTCAATGGACCATTTATGGTGCAAGATTCTTCTCAAGGTCAATGGGAGCAACAGACTTCAGCTTCTGTATCCTGAAAGTCAATCGTGACAAACAGTGAAAAACATACATAATACATTATTAATGTATTTTTTTAAATTGCACCTAAACATCAATTTGTTTCCAAAAAAAGGCATAACTATTACACCTTTGCAATGTTTTTGTTTCCTTGTTTCCCTTTTTATGTATGCTGGCAATCTAGTCAAAGGCAAAAAAAAAAAAAAAGAAAGATAGCAACAAAGCCCTTTCAGATGACCAGTTGTGCCTGCTATTTGAGAAATACCATCAATTTTATTTTATTTTATTCTCTTCTCCACATTCCTACCATGTCAGAGGCTGCAGTCAGAGTCTTTCAGAACTCTACAGGCACAACTTACAGACTCATCTTAGTTCCACAGTGCTTGGGTGGTCCCTCTCGAACTAACCAAAGCAGGAAAACCACCTCCTTGATCCATAATGTGCTCATCCATTTCAGTTGTCTGCTCAGACATCCCAGGCCAATGATTTATTTGCAGAGGTGAAGCTAGGAAAGCCTCCCCCCTTCGAAACACATGTATACATACTTTTATAAACTAGCTGAAATATTCAGTAACTTCCCAGAGGGGAATGGGTTTTCCCCCTCCCTCTCCTGTATGTTTTATACGGTTTCTGTTATTATTTGATAAATGTGTTATGACACACTATTTACCTCGGTCAGCAGCTCTGGGGAGTTTTGTGTAGCTTTACTCCCCACCTCTGCCACCCACTAGATATTTCACAAATAAATCACATTCCCAGATTAAGACAATACAGTTTGATACTGAAAAGGGAGAAGAGAAGATGAGATATGCTGGAGGAGGCTTTGGTTTCTATTCTCTCTTTCATTCTCAGCCTGTAACACTGGCTCTGCCTCAGCCAATTCCTCGTTTTCTTTCAGGGACAGGAATAATTCTCTGTTCGCTGTGCTAACTCTCTGTATTTGAGGTTCCCACAGAAATACTCAGAGCTCAGTCTTCCATATGTGCAGGAGCAAGTCTAGGGAAGTCTATTGTACTGTAGGTATTTACAGGTATTTAAAAGTTTTCCAAGGGCAGGAAGTGTACCAGGATGAGCTGTATGAATGAAGGGCTGAAGACCTGTCCCACTGGAAATAAAATAAATACATTTGAAGTGGATGAACATGGTTTTGTGTGGACTTGCTCAATATATATTATGGTCAGAAACGTGTGGAGAGGAATAAGAATTACCTTCCAAAGCAAAGTTAAAAAAAAAAAAAAAAAAAGCTGAGAGTCACAGAAGTTTTGTATATTTTGTTCTGTGTGTTTTAAAGTTGGAATGATTTTTAAAAATAAGCCAATTATGATAGAAGCATATTAGTATAAAATGCTAGTGTTTCCTCTCCCACAACTTCAGGGTGCCTTATAGCCTCACCATTAGGTTAGTGGAAAAGCACCTTTGAAGTATGTCATGGACACCAGTGCTGTTTTCTCACCACCTTCCCAGTCAGATAGGCAGAATCCTTGCAATCATTCCTTGGTCTCATTAGCAAAAGCAACATGGGGAGGACCTTCCTTCAGGGACTGTGTGGCTGAGTGCTCATTACTAGTCCCCCTCCTCATACACTGCTACTGAGTTTTTAAGTCTTTTGTACTTAGTATTTACCCTGATATTCATCAGAGGAGGTGAGACATATCCTTTCTCATCAAGGCTTCGAGGGTAGGCTTCACCCTTTAGGTAAAATCAGCCATCTCACAAAGAAAGCAGAGCTTTGTAAGTATTTACATATTCTATTTATAAGTATTTATAAGTATTAACCTCAAAAATATGAAATGTGGGTATTTCCCTATAAATACATGTCCTGGTTTTGGCTAGGATATCGTTCATTTTCTTTCCTATAGCTGTTTAATGCTGTGTTTTGGATTTAGTGTGAGAATAATGTTGTTGTTGTAATACACACTGGTGTCTTTAGTTGTCGCTAGGTAGTTGTAGTACCCATGCTAAATCAAGGACTTTTCAGTCTATCAGGCCCTCCAGGTACACAAGGAGCTGGGAGAGCACAGACAGGATGGATGGCCCAGGTTGGCCAAACAGATATTCCCAGCCACAGAATGTCACACTCCATATGTAACTGGGGAAGGTATCTGGGAAGTGGGACCATTGCTTGGAAAAAGACTGGGCAACAGGTCGTTTTTTTCTAACACAGAAATCCAGTAGCAGTACCCCAGCAAAAATACACCCCCAAATTCAAATATTTATGAAAAAATTTGGCAAATCTTTATCACAGGTAAAAGTTGTACATATGAGCTGAGTAATGAATGTTATACTATACCAATTATAATAATAAATGACGTGCAAAAAAAACCCCATGGTGCGCTATTGTAAGTGGATGTGGCACACTCTACAAATGAGAATTCCAGTCTGTCTCACCAACAGCATGAAAAGCAAAGTGGAGTATAGAGAAATCCCTTCCAAATAAACTAGAGATCAGAATTTGGGGGGGGAAATTAATATCAGATTGATTTGGTAAGCAACTCCTGTGTCAACAGTGGTTCTTTGGCATGACAATCCATGTTTCTGTACTTTTTGAGTCCAGATTGTTATGGCGTTAATGTACTCCTGTGCCTTTGCTTCTCCTCAGCCCTACTGAAGCAAAGTGCAAATTCACAGCGATGAAAAGATCAAATCCACCTCAACATGCTAAAATAACAGAACAACCAGATTTTAGCTTGTTATTCATGATTTTGATAAATAAATAAATAGGTGAATAAGAAGCAGGTGACATCTATTTGTTACTTCCCTAATAAAAACAGAATAGTCTTCTGTGTAAATCACCAGCCTACAATATACAGATTATGAAAATATAATCTAGAGATTATGGACAGTTAACAAATGTTAAAGCTGAATCTACTGGTCAAATTTGTGCCTTGTTTTCAATTGACTTTGGGGACCACAGACAGACAGTACCATTGCATTAAGCTTCATTCTGAAGGGAGCTGAAACAGAAATTGAAGTGTTTCTAGCATGGAGCATAACCTGAGCCCTCAGAAATTATGCTGTGAGTTAAACTCTAGTAATTTACTGAAACTAGAGAGAACTGAAATACGTTCACTAGGAAAAAACTCTCAAAAAGACTACCTAACAAAATTATATACTTTATAAATAATGTTACTCCATGAACAAGCAGCAAAAACTAATCCTAGCTGGCAGGTTTGGCGTCACACCACAGAGTCCCCACTGCCACCACATTCCCCCATTTCCCCTCCCAAATCCATAAGGATAACCCAGCTGTATAACGTCCTGCCCAACCACTGCTGGGCCATTTTTGGTGGCCAGTTTGGCAGGGTGCATGAAGCTGGTGATGGCTGAGCCAGCGTTGCAACCCTTCTCTGTAAAAGACATGTCCCAGCTTGATAAAAGAAACAGACGTCTACCACTTCAGTAAATTTGATTGAAATTGGCCAGTGGCTTACAAAGTTAATGGGGGACAGAAGCTGACAGGCAGCCTAACATCATGATAGCACGTGTCTCACTTCCTTAAAAAGCAGACTAAAAAGATGAGGAGGCTCACGTTCACCTGATTGTAAAGGATTTCCTGTCACTAGGCCATGTTTCTGTGACCCCAGCCATCAAATATGTTTGCTTTTCCCTGTGTTGTCTGATAGTGGCTTTGCAGCCACCCTCCAGAGCTGTGACGATGACTCAGTGTGCTGCTTTTCCTGTCTTACTCTATGAAACACATCATTTGATGTGACTAACACAGCTCATTTTGATGAGTCACAGAGCCAGGAAATGTAAAGATGCAGCTTTCTGAAGACTGCAGTTCAAACAAATGCTAGAAAAACAAAGTTTAAAAAAAAAATTCTTCATCTTAAAATTGTGCATATGGTATAGCTCAGGTCTACCTACCTACATGGTGCAAAGTCCTTTTTCTGTGGCTTGAAATCATTTGCATTAATATTCCTGGTAGCACATCTGATTCATTTGAAAAATGGGTAGGGAGAATACATGGAAGTACACTCTTTCTGTCCATGTCACAAATTTGACACCCATTTTCTGTCATTCTTAGGGAATTCTCAAAAAGTTAAGTATCATTTTCTAATTTCTAATGTACAGTCTATAACTACTGCCATTATTTCAGTGTATGTTTTAAGAAACTTTGAAGTGTAATTTGATAGATCCAGTAGAAAAAATAATCATTTCGCCTGTTCTCATTAAAAAAAACCCAAAAAAACAAACAGATACACCAAGACTCTGAACCCACTTTTTCCTTTTCCAGCCTTAAACTATAATGATAAAACTATTCTTCCCCTACACATGGTTATAGATGCTTTTCCTATCTACATAGGAAGGGAAACTACATGGATTTTCACATTTCTTCTTTAAGGATTCTTTATAATCAGGAAAGAAAATGGCGAGGGAAAGGGAGTTGCCACAACTTTCCTTCCCTCTCTGACATTAAGTAACTGGAAACTCCAACGAGAGGAAGGTGGGAAGTGGAGGAGAGCCAGGACAATAATGCTGCTCTGCCACACAACTTTTTAGCATTGTTTTACTGGAGTGATGAAAAATCCCTTCGCTACCACCACTGCCTCATCAAGGATATGGAGAGGTTACAGAGGCTCTCTTTACCTTTGTATTCCTGCCAGTACAAGAAAGTTTCTTCATCTTTCGTGGCAAAACCACCGGCTCAAAGAGCAGGAATGCAACAGGAGTTTTCCCCTACTTCCCCTTCTGTCTCCCCAGAAGTTTTCATTGCCACACAACCGGATGTACCCATCATTTCTCCTCCTTCCTCCTCACAGGCAAAAGAGAAAGCTTGTCAGGCAACACGTCTAAATCACCAGTCACTGCAGAAAGGGCATAGGAGCGCTATCTAATCAAGGAGAGACCATCTGGACTCGCAAGATCCAAACTGACCTGGTTGGGAATTATTTGAAAAATAGAGAGCACTGTGGCTGCAAGTGGCCAGACCACAATCAAGCAATGGAGGAATGCAGAGTGCTGTCACTACAGCCTTTTTCTTTCTAAAGGCAGAGAAACTGTTGAACCAAGCAGTCATCACCTCCTCTCAAATTATGACCAAGTGCATGCATTACAGAATATTTTTCTGAATAAAAATAATGTACTTCTTTGAAAATAAAGCATGAATTTTTTTTTTAAGGAAATGGCAGAGAACAAAGTGCACAAGGCCAAACTTTCTAATAAATGAGATTTATTATGTGAAAAAAAGTACAATAATTGCATTTTCAGGGGAAAGGTCATTATTACTTAGAAAGAGGTTAATAGAACAATATTAATAGCTTTTTACAGGGCAAAAGAGATAGATGCAGTATTAATATGAATGAAAACAAGAATGAGGATGCTCCCTGTTACCAAAGTTTAGACTAAAAATTCAGAAGGTCAAATTCATCTTTCATATTACCCAAAATAAAGAATTAGACAGTATAAAATGTTATCAAGCTTTTTCATTCAGTGAGTTTAACAGAAAGTAGCAGAAATAAAGTGATCAAAAGTTTTAGCCTGAAGCCAACAATTAGAAGCATGGCTCAAGTTCTGTGTCTCTGGGAGACTCTGAGTGAAGATTGTTGGAGATAAAAGTCAACATGACTCCATCATTGAACTTTTACTAAAGGAGCTCCAGCAATTCTGTCTATTTGGCCAATATTTTGGATTAGACTAATTTTCTAAAGATAAAATATAATTTGCAGTATACATTAATAATAATGTTACATTACACTTCTATAATGTATTTTATGCAAAAGCCTTAAAATACTTTATAAACACTTAATTAAGCCTCCCAACACCCTAGGAAGTAAATTATTTTTCTCAACCATTCCCCAACCAGGGAAACTAAGACACAGGCAATTTAAAGCAAACCATTTGCTTCAAGTTATGCAATGACTACAATTGCAAGCATGTAGGAATGAAGAGGGCACATGCAAAAAATACAGCCAAACCAAAATCATTTCTCAGTCAGACAAAAAAATGTCCTGCATACTTTTCCTGCTTTGAGAACTCAGCACTCTTTTAAAGACTTCCAAGAATTTTTTTCCTCATGAACCTTCTTAAACAGAAAATATATTTGCTACCAACAAATAAATAGGCAAACAAACAAATAAATAAATAAATTAAAAGTGTCTATATGTTGCAAAAATATCTGCTTGTCCATATTGGCAAAATTAGCTAAAAAAAAACCCAATAAAAAACACCCAAGATTCTTGACTTCTAATCCCCAGCCTTGACCACCAATACTCATTTTCTCTTTTGGATAGTGCTGAGTGATGAGGAAAAGATCAGTTCAAAGGTTAAACCATAAGGATGGTTATCAACAACTGTCATGCACATGTGTAAACTATTAGTATGTTTTATCTACAAGGCTAAGCAGGATCTGTCTAACTAGCAATTCCAGTCTGAATACACTCTGCAGTACCAGGACTCACAATTATGTAAGTTCACTATTAAACTGCAAGTTGGAATCAACTGTTAAATCTCCATAGTGACAAATACTCTGAAAACCTGTCCTACTTTGGAAGATTAAATTGCCTTTATTTTTTGTTATTTTATCTAAACACTGTAACTTGCTTCATTGTACTCTCACTAATTCAATTTTACTTTACCAAACACCTCAGACAAGAGAATTTGCTTGAAGTCACAGTTGGGAAAGGTATATATTTAGGACATCTTTTCAGAATACTGTATTTGAGGTCAAAACTCATAATTGTGCACCATGAGGGAAAACTAAGGAACCTTTTTGTTGAATGTTTTAGCTATAAAGAGAGACACCAATCCCATCGCTTCTAGGAATTTTCAGTGGGGGTGTCTGTATAGTGTATGGGATGCAATTTTGTCATGGAGTTAAATACGGAAAATTATTCAAGGGCTACAATACTTATAAAATCCTGATGTGAAATTTATTTTACTAGTAGCATTGCATTGTATAGTCATTTGAGAAAGAGATTACTTAATATAATGTAATGGGGGAGATTAATATAAGAGATTAACTCTTCAGCCCTTACTCTTGTACTATGTTCTTTATATACTAATCAGGTAAAGAGATGGATAGTAGCATTTTAAAGGCTTCCTTTTCTGTGATATATTTCTCTGACTGAAAAAATGATGTCTAGTCTTCCTCACATTGAATTCATTGCTTTGGTCTATGGGAAAGGGCTTTTGGAAGAAAACCTTAATACGAGTCAAGGCAAATTAAATTGAGATAGTGCAAAAGGCATAATGTGAACAGAAGAAAATACCATGTGAGAACACATAAGGGCTTAATTCTCCCATTACTAAGGCAAGATTGGGTGAATGCTAATAAATCACAGCAGCACAGCACCACATGGAAATCAGCATCTTACCTAGATGGAAGTCACAGATGAAGACTGCTGCAAAACAAAACCCAGGATCCCTCAGTATTAATGAAGTACCCACTCACCACATATTTACAAGGTACAACGAAACACTGCAAAGAACGAACATTCATGAGTTTTGATTATCACAGTGCATGCAGTCTGCAGAGAATCACACGGGTAGTTCAGCTTCCTTAGCTGCTGACAACAAAAGCAACTAAGTGAGAAGGACACACAGATCTGGGTTCCCTCCCCAGCTCTGCCATCTCATCATGAAATCACTGCCCTCTAATTCCTCTGGTTTCTGCCTGGAAAATGGCTTGCTGTGGGGAATTTTAAAGAGAAGTGGGGTATCTTAGAAGACAATTCAGAAAGACTCCGATGCAATTCACAGCAGGTTGATGGAAGCATTTTGATTTCTGGGGCTTTTTTTCCATCCCTGACATCTTCACAGGTAGAGAAATCAGTCCATTTTTTCAAATAGAGATATTTCTTAAACATTTTATTGTTCCTGACCCTAAAAGTAGTTCTTGCACAGTTGTAATGAAATCTACTTATGTTTCAAATTCTGTGCTATTATGTGATTTTGTTGGACAGAGATATGGATATAAAGGAACAATAGACATTGTAAATATTTTAAAATAAGCTATTTTTAAGTCTTTTAATCTTAAAAAGTACTTACTCAATTTAATCAGAATTTTCATAAAATACTCTGGCTGTCAGTAAATTTTAACCCCAAAAATATGAATGCATGGGGATTTTTATGGGTTTGCTGGTGGGGGGGTTAACATTTTAAATTTATTTATTTTTGAGCTGCTGGAGAGGGGAAAATGCCTTATAATGCGACTGTAGCTGAATGCTTAATTAGGAACAGTTTATCACCTCTTCAAATAAGCAGAAGAGTTACATAACTAGGCCTTACAATTCCTACAGATAAAGACAGTTTAACTTGGCTTCCTATGGAAATAATCTTTATGTAACTGTTTTGTCTGTCTCTCCAACTTTCTTTTCTCTCCCCTTTATTTTCCCTTCAACAAAAGACTGAACCATTAGCCAATTTGAACTTGAGGGTTTCATGAAGACAGATGATAAGAAAGACCTAAATCACTGCCCTAGTTTCCTGTAAAGGAAAACAGAGAAAGTTACAAAAGCAAAAACTTGCTGTGAGATTACTATTTGTAATGCCCGAGCTGCAGATAGTTTGGCTGCTTTGGTTTTCATGGGTTCAATTTCCTTGCATGGAGAAGTAAATGGACAATTTGGTGTCCAAACAGAAGCCCGCTTCAGCTCATCTTCTCCTGAGTCAGTGCAGGTAAACTCTGCCTTTATGCCAAGCTCAAAACGTAGGTCTTCAGAAAGCACATGGACACAATTACAATAAAGATGAATGATTTCTGTGATTCTCCATGTATTTGATTACTAATACACCCCATATTGTTTTGACTATTCTTCTATCTGTCGTGGTTTAGCCCTGTCTGGAGGCCAGACACCCACCAAAGCCAGTCTATTACTCCCCTTCTAAGTTGGACAGGTGAGAAAATATATATTAAGAGGCTTAGGAGTCAAGATAAGGACAAGGAGAGATCATTTTATCAGTGACGATATGGGCGAAAACACACTCAACACAGTGAAGGAAAGAACTATTCTAATTTATTACACTACACTAAAAAGAACAGTGAAAACCGGAGTCAGGAGCGCGACCAAATCTTAAAATAAAATGCAACCAGATCTTAAAACACGTTCCCCCCACCACTCCCTTCTTAGCAGGCTTTAATCAGAATCTCGCTCCCGTCTTTCCCCCCGTTCATAGTACGGGGGGGGTGCACGGACTGGGGAAAACGGGGTTCTCAGTAGCACCTTCCCCCCACCCCTCCATTCTAAGCAGAATTCCCTTTAGCCATGATTTTACTCC
>VZTU01018807.1:29923-47477 GCA_013400835.1 Zapornia atra
CGTAAGGGTCACAGTGTCTACTCTATGTCTCCACCTGCTCCATCCACCGTGGAGCCCCTCCACGGGCTGCAGGTGGGGTCTCGGCCTTTTCCATGGGGTTTCTCCACAGGCTGCAAGGGCATCTTTCTCTCCGGCACCTGGGGCGCCTCCTCCCCCTCCCCGGCCTTGGCATCTGCACAGCTTGTTACATCTTCTCACTCCCTTCTCTGGTGGCAAAATGCAGCTGCTTCCGGGTTGTTTTCTCCTATATATGATTCTCAGAGGCGCTCTGACTATCTCTCATTGGCTTGGCCCTGGTCAACAATGATTCTGGCCTTGGATTGTTTACATTTTGGAGCTCCAGAGAATTCCAGCAGCTCCTCACAGCAGCCATTTTCTGCACCCTCTGTTCTTTTCCAGCACCCAGCCTCACAAAACTGCAACACTATCTGACTGAAGTGGTAAGAGCTGGTGGATAATGAACTCTCCAGAAGGGTTCATAATTGTGTACTTCAACATACATTGAGGCAGAGTCAGCTCAATGGTGAGAGCATTTTTAAAAATCAGAGCCCAGAGTGATAATTCTTCATTAATTCTCTAGAGCAACATCTTGACGCAGCACCCTTCCTCATGCAGTAAAGCCAGGCTACTCTGACATTAAGAAATCCTGTGGTTCAGTCATAGTGCTGATGTCTATCTTTGATTTGAAAATCTCAAGGAGAGAAAAATCTTATCAGACAACTGATTGTTGTATCCCTGAAGTATTCCTCTCCAGTTTGTGTTTCTCATAGATGTATGAGAGATACACTTCTAACTAAATATAAGCCCAAAACAAAATTCTTTGATTTTCAGAAATACTTGAAAATTGCTGGGTTTTGAGAAAGTTTGAAGAGAACCCTAATTCTTGGGATCATTCTTATCTTCACTGGTCTAAAGAAAAAGCCCCAATTCTCATGTTTTGGAAGACCTCCCATGAAGATTTAAATACAGTAGTCCATGCTCATAAACAAAGAACCTGGACTCCATCCTAATCTAGTTGGAATTTTAAACTGGTTTCATTATTTTACTGACTGTCTTATTTCAGTATCTTTATTTGTCTTCATACTCTTGAGGGCAAATTTTCTCCCAACTTTTTCATCTGGTTAGTCTACACAGCAGGGAATGAAATTGATCTAACATGTGAAACATTCATGGCATCATTCCATATCGTGGACAAACTATCATGAACCTACTGCCAAAGTAAGGGGTGCAAAATATTTATTGTCCAGATGACTGTTTTGTGGTGGGTTGGTTTTGGGTTTTTTTTTTCTCAATTCTGTTTTATTAACTCAGATAAAAGTGAGGGGAAAGGTGCTGGAGCTTCTGAGATGACTGGGAGAGTTAGAGAAGTACAGCTATGCCTATCTCAGCATTATGATACTATTGTACCAATCATAATCAGGTATGTACTCAGAGCATAGCATTCAGAATCAACACAGAAGATAAATATAGTAAAAACAACTTAAATGAGCAGTCATTGAAATATTCTCAAACAATGAAATGTTTAGAAAAAATATTAAGATTAATATAGTGCCCCATATATCTGCATGTCAAAAAGAGTAGTAATGTTTCTTACATTAGTACAAAAATTAATATTTTCATCCAGTTTTTATCCTGATAAAGATTTTTTTCTCATGGTTATGGAAATGTACTGAAGTATTTAAATCACCTGTCAAATGTAAACCTACTTGAGCACTGACACTTTAAAAATACAATGTGAAATCAGACACCATTTATACTTGCTAGGATTTTTCATGTTGTCTTATAACATATAAATGGTGAGGCTAGATGTAGAAACAGTAGATTTTAACCTATTTTTCTCACTAATTTCCAGAATGTAATTCTGCCCCCAGCTGGTTAAGACACAGCTGACATAGGAGGCTGGAAGTGAGAGAATATTGAACCTATGAACTCTGCTTCTTCTCAGATGATGACTACAATTTGCATGCAAAGTATCAGCAGCTTTACTGTTCAGCACAGGTGCTAATAGATTCTAAGTTCTTTATGTAAGTATATACTGCACCCTCTTCATTATAGTACTAATAGCGCAAAGGTGAAACTGTTTTTGGGAAACAGAGTTCATTGATTACTCCTACAGAACATTGTAATTAATGACATTGGCCTGTGGTAATTGCTACACCTGTATCCGATCAACTGAAAAGCAGAAATTTAATACACCCTCTTGTCACCATTAGGTTCCAGAAAGTTGCATATATCTACTGCCTGGGATGGATTTTGTACATGCCTATTTGTCTTCCTATTGCTCTTTTTCATCAGATACTAAGTCTGTCTTTTGCAAACGGAACATATGTACAGAAAAATTTACATGAATTTCACTCCTCTTTTCAGGTATAACTGCAGCCCATCCTTATCTCCCAGGGAGGAAGAAAAACAAAGGAAAAAAAGGAAATACAGCAGTAGAAAAGCAGAGAGATAAGTTTTTATTATTACCTTTTGAAACAAAAGCTTTCATTCACCCTTCAACCTCTCTCCACTATCTTCTATCATATTTCAGGACATGTCTTCTGATGTAGCTGAAGAATAGATTACAAATACCTTCAAATTCATCTAACTTACTTTCCATTCCATATTTCACCTTTTCATATGCAGCTGTTTCTGCCAGCAATCTACTCCTTCAGTAACAGCCCTGATGCATCCTCTCAGGTCCTCAGTTAGTTTTGAACACCATGAGACTACAGGGGGCACTGTCAGGAAGTTTACCCCTTATATATGGACTTTGTATATTCAAATAAATAAGACTGGCAAGAAAATCATGTATAAGTGGAAACTTTCATAAGAAATAGGTTTTATAGAACAAGACAAAAATAAATTAAAAGAAAATATTCGGGNAACTCTAGGTTTTAGTATCTATGCAAATGTTTAGTATCTATGCATTAGAATCCTAGAATCCTAGAATGCGTTAGGTTGGAAGGGACCTTTAAAGGCCATCTAGTCCAACCCCTCTGCAGAAAGCAGGGAAACATTTAAGTAGATCAGGTTGCTCAGAGCTTCATCAAGTCTGACCTTGAATGTCTCCAGGGATGATGCCTCCACCACCTCTCTGGGAAACCTGTTCCAGTGTCTCACCAGTGTCTAATCTAAAGCTACCCTGCTCTCGTTTAAAACCATTACCCCTCGTCCTATCACTACATGCAAATATGAAGTATGAACAAAATGAAATGTTCCCACTAGTAAGGTGCCACGAGATGATAGTCTGGTCACTGCTGCTTTACAGTGTGGCTGCCTCCGTATCCTGGTGTCCCAAGTGGGCTCAGAGGAGAGGGCAACCACAAAAACACATGGTCCTCCTAAGCCTTGCAGAAACAGAGGAAATGGAACTGACATGGTGAAGTTTTGTAGAGCACTACAAGAGTGTAAACACTAAAAGGGCTTTACAACACAGATGAGTGGAAATATAAACTGGCACAGAGCTTCTGAAGGAGCATGTGACTGAAGCAATGCGATGTGAATACTTAATCCATTAACCTTGACAGAAAATAGTCTAGGTTTGGAAAGAGGTAGAAGGAGAAGGAGCGCTGTTGGGAGGTAAGCAGGGAAGAGATCTGCTAGTCTGCTAGGCACAAATGGATGTTAATGAAGAGTGTTGGAAGCTCAAATTACTCCTTTACCAAGCACTGACCACATGCTGAGGATGCCAGAAAAGTGAACATCTTCATTCTCCTGCTCCTGGGAAGGAGCAGTCCCCGTCTGCCACATCATTAAATGACTGGGTATCACAAATTTATCATTGTACATCTCCAAGGATGTAACAAGCGAAGCAGGGCTTACACTGTGTGGCAGGAAATGTGTGGATATCACATCTGCTGGATGAAGAGGGTAGAATCCTGGTCAATATTTGCTAACTCTGAGGATACAATTATTACATACCCAGCATATTAAATTTTTTAAAACTTCCTATGGTCAATTTTAAAGGTTTCCTTTCTCTTTATCATTTACCTAAAAGCTCTGCTACTAATTTCCAGTTTTCTCCAGATAAATCCTGTTGCAGCTGAGCAATTCCTTTACATTCCATAGCATCTGGACTTTCTTTGTTTTCTTTCACCTTTTCCTTGTCACATACCACCACTTATGAAAAGTGTCCAATCAAATGAGCACTGGAGGAACTATCCTCTCTCCATTGTCCTTTTTGAAAGGTCTCTTCATTGTGCGTTTGATTAGAGATGATTAGGAGATGAAGCTAGGGGAGTGGCTGGGGACATCCCAAAGACATTCAGAACAAAACTCTTGACATACAGGCAGACTGCAAACTGCTGTGTCTGCAGGGAGACGGGGAGGAAAAATACCAAGCCAAGCATACAATTTAGAACAACAAAAAAACCCCAACCAGAAATCCCTACCAACTAAAAAAAAAAAAACAACCACCAGAAAAGCAAATAACTGCCAATTTGGTGGCAAGAATCCAATAAAACACGTATTCTCCATTACATGTTCTGTTCAATATCTTTTTCAATGACTTGGATGAAGGGATTGAATGCTCCCTCAGTACATATGCGGACATCACTAAACTGGGAGGAAGTGTCAATCTGCCCAAGGGTAGGGAGGCTCTTCAAAGGGGTTTGAACAGACCGGATCAATTGGCTGAGACTAATGGGATGAGGTTCAACAAGGCCAAGTGCAGAGTCCCGCCCTTGGAACATAACAACCCTCTGCAGCACTACAGGCTTGGGGAAGAGTGGCTAGAAAGCTGTCTGGTGGAGAAGAATCTGAGGCTTTTGGCTGGCTGTGGACTGAATATGAGTCAGCAGTGTGCTCAGGTGGCCAAGAAGGCTAATGGCATCTTGGCTTGTATCAGAAACAGCATGGCCTGCAGGTCAAGGGAAGTGATTGTGCCCCTGTACTTAGCATTGGTGAGGCCACACCTCAGTTTTTCGGCCCCTCACTACAGGAAAGACATCAAGGTCCTGGTGGAGCGTGTCCAGAGAAGGACAACCAGACTGGTGAAGGGGCTGGAGAGCAGAGCTTATGAGGACCATCTGAGGGAACAGGAGTTGTTTAGCCCAGAGAAGAGGAGGCTGAGGGGAGACCTTATCACCGCCTACAGTTACCCGAAAGGAGGTTGTAGTAACATGGGTGTTGATCTCTTCACCCAGCTGACAAGATGAGGGGGAATGGACTCAAGCTGCACCAGGCAGGTTCAGATTAGACATTAGGAAAAAGTTCTTCACTGAAAGGGTTATTAGGCATTGGAACAGGCTGCCCAGGCAGGTGGTTGAGTCACCATCCCTGGATGTATTTCAAAGTCAGGAAGATGAGGTGCTTAGGGATATGGTTTAGTAGAGGAGAGGTATGGTTGGACTTGATGATCTCAAAGGTCTTTTCCAACCTAGTGATTCTGTGATTCTGTGATGTTAGCTATCATGATGTGATTATTTTCAGCAGGCCCAAATACTCTACTGATTCATCTGAATACAACTGCCCCAAACTACACTAATAGAAAATTTGGACTATAGTGTGACCTGAAAATACAGTCCTAAATAACTGAAAAGTATGTAAACCACACAGACCACTAAAAGGAGCAAGAATAGCCTGGGCAATCTGATGCATTTGCTGTCTGAGGATTTTTTTACCTTCTAAACTATCCATTTAAACAATACCTCCATGTTCTAATCCTAGCAGCTCTGGGCCCACAGCTTTCTTTTTCACACCGATGCCCACACCCCCACACTCTCTCCTCCCAAATTCTTCTAAAATCCTGGCATAATTTATGGTCAAAACTAAATCCAAATTAAGTCCATCTGGGGAAAGTGGAAAAACCTGAACTCCATCTTGTTGTCTTGAACATCCTATGGTTGCATAATAACAAAATGCCTTTGTTCTCACAACTAAAGTATGCATCAAGAATCAAAGAAGCAAGAAAAAAAGGGAATGTTCCAAGCTATTACTGTAACAATCCAATTACAATGCCTATCAAACTTAACTTCACAGGTTATAGCTCCTAATTGCCTGACAAAAATTGACACTTCAGTCGCAACAGCATAATATAATTAGAGTCCAAATTAAATTTGATCGTGGGCAGAAAACGATGCTATCATTCGGCGGCATGGAAACAGGAGATCAACTAGCATGATATCAAGGATCAGAAATGAAAATTATTCATTAATGGCAATGGTTTTCTGATAATGGAAATGACACAGTTCAGACGGCTTCGTAAAAACACTATTAATTAAAAAGATGATGGACCTAACAAGGCATAGAAACCAGTGGAACCTTTCTCTGTGCTTGTTAAGGTGAAGGATGACAATGTTTAAGAACAGAAGTTTATGCACTTTTGTGAAAAGTATTCCGCTGATTCTGTAGCAAGTTTACTGGTTCTTGCTTAGTGAAGCATCTTTCTCTAGGGTGCTATGTTATAGGCACATAAAAAGTGTCTAAGGCCATAATATGGCATTGTAATAAGCATGAATACTACCAGCTATAAAAGAGAAGGGTCCAATTCATAAAAAAATTCACATGGGATTTTTGCATACTCCCAAGAAAAAAAGTGCAGAGAAAACTATTTTATTTCCCTGTGCAAGCAGCTCTGTCCCTATTTTACTTCGGAGAAATACAGAGGTACTTTATGCTGAAGAGAGCAAGTCAGAAATCCACCCTCAAAAGTTTTCCTGAGCAAGGAAAGGTAAGGTCAGTGTCTCAGACTGCTGAAGTTCAGACAACATCTCTGTGTTCCTTACACAGAGCTCCAGACATTGCCACAGTAAAAATTCCAATACTAACACAATGCTGCAAGCATTGCTTTGAAACCACCATGTGCTTTCGTCACCACTGGAACAAATCCAACTGAAGTTGCCCAGTTTGAGGATGAAAAGATCTATTGGCTTGCTAACAGTCTCCATGATCTCCTCTATGAATTATGCTTGGGCCCTACACCCTGCAGAATGGCTCACTGCCTAATGCACAAAATTGGGCACCTCCTTCTTCTTCTTCTTCAGTAACAGAGAGAAGCAAAGAGGCATTGCCTGCTGCAATTCCTTGCTTGACAGTAATCTGCTTTAGAAATGCACCAGCATAAGCCTCTGAGACTTCTTGCTGTGGGAAACCAAAGATTCACAAGCCTGAAAGTAAAGGGCTTTCAGAAAGAACAGAAAGGAAGAAAGGGCAAAGCCAGATGCTTCCTTGGAAAAGGGTGACTCAAAGCAGATCCTTCTGACCCTAGAATGCAACTACAGCAGGTTTTAGCAAAAGAGGAATCTCGGAACAAATCTCATGTTCCTTAGATTGTCAACTGAGACTCACTCTAATCCAAAATGCATCATCTTCACTTAAAGATCAGCTCACTTCCAAAAATAAAAAATAAGTAAAATACTTAATACTAGACTGCTTAGAGCTGCTCTAAAAATGGTGCAAATAATCAATAAATTGTGCAAATAATGGATATACTTTCAACTTCCCTTAATTATTTGATAGTCCTTGTACAGAGTAAAACAAGTTTGCCTAAACTGTCAACTTTCTTTAAAATAATATTCCCCAGAAAGGTGATGGTATTACCTAAACTGTATATCAGCATTGCACTGTACCTGTAAGAGCTCTGGGGCAGGTCCTGCAGTTTCCTGCCCCAGCTCTGGGGCAGGTCCTCCAACTTCCAGCATTTTATTCAAATACTCTTTAGCCTTTTAAACATGATCATTTAAGACAGGTGTAAGGAGTGTTGGCATTCAAGATGCAGACAGCCCAGGAGGAGACAGTAATATATTAATGGAAACAAACAGCTACCTTACAACATCAGCTAGCATGTCATTAAATGATACTGCAGCTACCACAAGATTATCTCTTGGGTTTTGATAACTTGACCTAAATAAAAGGGTGTTTATAGATACTTTCAGATTAAAAGCACAGTGTATTAATAATATTTTTATGGTAGTTTTTTTCATTATAGAACAAGGTCAGAAATAGGAAGAATGGAAAACAAGGAGAGAAAGCAGAGACCAGAGTTTGGCTTGTTTCGTGTGGGTTTTTTTAAAATAAATAATTTAATTATATTGCTTATGATGTATTTTGGGCAATTACGGAAATCCCTTTCTGGTAAGAGTGCCACTGTTCAACAGTGAAAGTGAGCATACTTATCCCCACAGCAGGGAATTTATCACAGAAGCAGCCAAAAACCAAATCCATTGTGACCATTAATCCTGCAGGCTAAGGCAAGAGATTGAGTCATCTAATGGATAAATTCCCTCTCTAAATTCCAGCAAATTAAATCTTGGATATGTTCTTTAAGGAACCCAGGATCAGATTCATACCCACTGACAGTCTTGTCGAGAATTTTCTGATGAAAAATTCTGATTGCAAGAAATGTCAATTGATTAACTTTCACATGTTTTGTGGGCATCCTCTCTTCAAGGGTAGTATTGCAGGCATGAAAGAAAGCCAGAACATCTAGACTAACAAATGGGTCAGCAGTCAGGATGCTTTGTGAACTAATAAAAAAGATCCCTATCCTTGTCTCTCCAAGGCCTCATCCAGGCCGCATCTGTGCTTCCAGATTACTGAGTCACCTTTTGCTCCACCACCTGCCTCTTCATCACATCCCCCTCTCCTGTGAAAATTTCAAGTCATCTTGAGTTCATGCTACCGATAGCTCAACATCTCACGTGAAGCAAAAGCCATTTTCACTTTATCTTGGTTAACAGTGTAAAATCAAAACAATTACCATGCTTTACTTCCCTCCTGGCAACAGGAGAATCACTGCAAAAAGAGATTCACCTCCCCTGCATGCCACAGCCATTGATTTTGGAAGGGATTAGCAGGAGGCAAACACTTCGCTCAGGTAGGGCCACTGTGGCAAGCAGATTGTACAGTCCCACTGCGGATTGTAACTTGTGGTGGGTGCACTGGGTAACTTGTGCTTCAGTTTTCCAGCAGAGCGCACTGAACCAGGAAATACTCAGAATTAAGAAGAAAAATAAATAATGAAATTAAGCTTAACAGGGTTGCTGGCCCATTTTCAGATCCTCCATTCTAAAACTTGCAAGTTATCACCATTAGGCACATTGCCAAGTCTATTTCCCTGGTGAATTCAGGCTTATGCACCACTCAAGAGGAGCCTGTTAATGACTACAAAGATCCACAGCTGTTTACAGTTTAGACTCAGTGGTGGACCAGGCAATAAGCTTGATCCAACAATGAAGTTGTTGGACTCTCACAGCAAGAGGAGACATTGTGTCAACTATTTGCTTGCTCATAGTGCGAGTGACTACCAGGACAGTTTAGTGGGGCTGTAAGAAACAGGGAAAGGAGTAAGTATGGATTGGAGAGAAGCTGTGCAGGGCCCTGGATATGAAAGAAGAAATGGATAAAGAAACCAGGCTTAAATAGCATACAGAAGCATAAATGAAGTAACAAAATATATGGGTCAGGGAAGTTCTTTGCCACACATCCAAAAAGAGACAAAATCTATTCAGAAAAAATATGTCAGAATCAGAGCTATATTCATTTGTAGAAGTCTGCTGCGACATTATCTGCTGCAACTTTTTTTTCCTTTTTTCTTTTTCGCTCATTGCTTGCTGTGGGATTTTCTTCTGTGGGAAGTTTGGGGTTTTTCATGAATGAATAAATGAGAGCAACAGCTTTCCATAATAGGTTCAGGTCTTTCTTCAGGAAAAAGATAATGAAGGACAGACAGATCACCAAAAACCTGCAAAAATCTGGTGGAAAATATGAGAGGCTTATATTAAGCTTCTCATTTTTCGGTATGGAAAGGAACATAATATTAAAATAGACATGTTAGATGGTATTTGAGGTAAAAAAATAAAGGAAACATAGAAAATGCAAAAATAATCCTATCATGGGACACAATCTTTCAACAACATATCAAAGTAATATGGGTTATGAACACCTCTTCTAGCCATGCTCTGGCTACAAGTCCAAACTGTCTGCTGACTAGGAACTGATACAATAATCTACTTAAAAAAAAAAAAATACAACTTTCCCAAGAAAGATTCCTAGATACCAAGAGCAGCAGCTCTGAAAAGAAGGCTTAAAATCTTAACAATTGGTGAAATTAGAACATTTGCCAAGAAGGAATCTTTGTCGATGCTAGATTTTAAAGCATGACCTGACAATGTGCACTGGTCTAAGTTCATTTAATTTATAAGCAGTGCATTTATCATCAAGGCAGCATTTTCAGTCCTTTCAGTTAAGATGGTTCCCAGAACTTCCACATCTGGTGCCAAAGGGTTGTTACAAACTTATAGAAAGCATTAAGGACGTGTCTGTGTGGGTGGGCAGCTGATCAAGTAATTTATTGATTAGCCATATAGTATTAAGTACAAAAATTCAAAGGGAAAGGATGAAACTATTTCTGGTAAGGTGAAACCCTCCATATTTACCGAATAGATTATCCACAACAGGAAATGCTTACTTGATTGCTTGATTGCAAAGTCAGGCAGGTCCTCGGCCCCACTGACTTCACTGGAGCTATGACAATTTACCAGCGGAAGATCTCTGCCCCAAGATAATTACTTAATGCAATGGCAAGCTCTTAAATTTATAAAAAGCAGGACATAGTAAATGCAAACATGAAAAATATTTTATTCAGCCCCTTTTTGCACATACAGCATTTTCTAATATACACAGCACCAAAAAGTAGGAAGATAAGACAGTAGAAATGTGTAAACTCATGAAGTTCTGTTTCAAATTGATCTCTTATTTCTCTGTCATATGTGAAGTGCACCTAAAGCATAAAAAGGGGAGCAGAATAACTACCAAAAACCAACCTCATTCAAGGGTACAGCTCTGCTGAAGCTTTCCTTGACTCACTGCCTGCCTGAGTCCTGGAGCACTCAAGACTTGCAGCATAATTTTAGCCCACCTTCAGCTTTGAAAACTCCTTATTCACGTATGGAGGCTAAAACTGGATGCCCAAACTCCATTGTGTGCCTGTGAACCAGCCTCTGAAAATGTACTGCTCTACACTATATTAATGATGCTAAAACGAACCATCACCAGAGAAGATAAAGAGGGTTCTGTGATCATCCAGCTTTTTCTAATTCACGCTCATGTCAGAGAGTGAAGGAATGTCTTTGTGTGCCACCTGCTTATATATTTTCTGGAGTGACTGCAATTTAAATATTGGCAGCCAATAAGAATCAGAGTACTATACTGTGCCATAAAACACTATTTGCCATCACCACCCAAGGTTATTGTAATCAAGCAGTTGGAGGTCAAAAGGCAAAAATCTGTACCATAATCTCACCTTAGCTGAGTGCCCAGGCCTCATGGACCAAACAAAGTATTGCATGTTTCACAGCTTCTCTCTGTTCCTTCACCCTCATTTTACATTCTATTTCATATGGGGCTCAGAAAACTCTTTCAATATCAAGTAAGCCAGATCAAAGTAAACGCATAATATGCATGAACAGGTCCACTTTGTATAATATTTAAAATGGGATTTCTGTCAGAAAAATGAAATTAAGAATGCAAAAAAATTAAAATACGATTAAAAGCAACAATGCAACAAGAAAAGCAAAAGATGTCTGTACTTTGTGGGAGGTTACTGTAACAGGCAAGGCTTTTTGTCATCCTGCTCAGCTCTTTTTATAGCCCCTTGCTAGAAGAGCATCTTGGATTGTAGATACAGTTTTCTATTGATACCTGAGGGACAAAACCTGCACATGGTCCCCATTTCAAGTTTTTTTTTTCTGCATCCATTTAAGATGTCAATTTATACTCTCTGACAAAACGGAAACAACTTTTTTGAAGACTCTTCTCTTACCTCAGCCTTGGTTGAAGTAAAGTGCTAGTCACAATGCTTACGCCCTTTCCTCCTACTCATTTTTACCTTTACATAGTATAGTAGAAACAGCAATTGCATGCCACTGTCAGGTTGGGGGATACCGTATGATCTAAAAACACCTGATAACAAAGTAAATGTGCCTTGATTCATCAATTAGGTGGAGAAATACCTACTTTCTTTTTATTTTATTTAAAAATAAATAGGTACATCCCCATGGCTAAGATATTCTGCAATGCATAGGAGTTTGCTGCTATCTGCAGGTAAAATACTCTATTACTGAGTAAAAATCTGAAAAATCTGAAAAGTAAGCCAAGCATTTAGCTTCTGTTTTTAATTGCGACTTCACACAATTTCATATAAAAACTCCATGTCTGAGGCAGGATGAATGAAAATACAGATCCTTCACATGGGCCTGTGAGGAACATTTCCTTTCTGATATGGCACAGTGTAGGCACCCCACTCTTAGGATGTTTTCTACCAAGATTTGCTGTTAATCGTGGGCAGGGTTAAGCTTCCACACAGACATCCAGGGCATAAGAGTATCCTTCAGACATTTAGTAGCCCTCAGGTGTCCTCTGAGCTGTGACAGGCTGCCAAGTGGATGGGACACAAACTGGTTCCACAAATGCCAAAGCTTTCAGGGAGGTTGTAGACTATATTGGGAAAGGCAGTTCAAACGGGTTATAGACAAATCCTGATCTAGCCCTCTGTTTGCACAGCAGGTGTAGAAAAACTGCTGTCATACAGATTGTCCCACATAATCCTCTACTCATTACACTACATGACATGGTAGGGTGGGTTTTTTGGGTTGGTTTTTTTTGTTGGGTTTTTATACTCACTTTGTCCTACAAACAGGGAATGAACTTAAATAACTTCAACACTTTCAAGGAGTATTGTTACTGAGTTCTCCGAGCTTTAAAAGTCAGAAGCAGACAAAATATTCTGCATGTGCTTTACAGAGATCTATATGTGAGAATACTGCCATCAAAGTGTAAAATGTCTTGTAAATAATTTCTAGTTTTATAGCTATACTGTTACTGCACTTTACCTGTTACAAAATGTGTCCTGGGAATATTAGCTTAATTCCTAATAGATGGCATATATGTTCTAGGTGATCTTGCTTTAGCAGGGAGGTTGGACTAGATGATCTCTAGAGGTCCTTTCCAACCCATACCATTCTGCAATTCTGTGAAACGCTTTGTCTTCGTCTTGAGCCCAAAACAGATTGCTTAAGATTTGAGTCAAATGCAGCAAGACAGTTTTGAGTGGTCTGTGGATAGAAAGATGGTCACGATAGAGGTTTTCAAACAACACTTAATCAAACAAGTTCATATTGGAGGAGGCATTACAGGAAATACTGACTCCAGGAAATGACGTGTCCCATGTTATCTCATCAAGGCTAGATATTCATCTGGCACTTTTGCAGTGCTGTGCTGCAGTGCTATATTACAGCTCTCTAGCTTGCTATCACATGCACATCTCCAAGGCTCTGATCAACAATTTTAAAAGTCACTGATGTTAAACTTTTCCTGCCCCGCCATTTTTCAGTGTGGCCTCAGTTGAAAAAAAGCTGACATAACTTTTGGTTTGTTTTCAAAGAAGAGTTTCAATATGGGCTGATTTCAGCTTGTGGGTAAGAGGTGAGCACCAGAACCACTTAACACAAAGAGAATACATAAGAACACAATAGAAGAAAATTACAAAACATCCGACACCAAAAATTCTCCTTTTAACCTTTAAGTGTAGTCAAAACCTAATGACTTGCTAATTATCAGGAGTTTAATGATGCCTCTAAGCAGAGGTTATACTACAGGGCATGGTGTCCATGAACCTCTAGGATCTGGGGTCACCTCATGACTTCAGCCTGCAGTGAATTCTCCTCTTCTCCAAATCTGCTTCTAAGAAAGCTTTCAACCCACCACCCGCTCCCCATTGTTGCTACCAACAGTGAAGGAAACAATTTTGAACTCTGGCGTAGGCTGGGCTCCAGATGGCTGCCAGCTTTTTAAGCGCTGAGTTGACTAACCTTGCTCAAAGCAGGTCTATAGAACACAGTGCTTCAAATATCAGTGTCTGCTGGGATTGCATCTATATATGTGGAGTCCCACAGTTCTTATCACTAGCGTAGTTGAATGAGTGAATCAGGAGCAAGAAGGATAAAATTGAGGAAAATACATGAGACCTCTCCCTCTCTTGTCTTGAATCAGCCCATTAAACAGCAGGGAGCTTCTGAGCACAGATTTTCTTTGGGCTTTGCTGACCGCTAAAAGCAAATTAATGTAACCGAGGCTGAGTCTGAGGAAGACTAAGAGGTTGGCTTCCAGATTGAGATAAAAAGGACTGTCCTGAATTCAGTCCTGGTCAAAGAAGTGGCTCAGAGTGGAACAGACAAAGTTATTCCTCCTTGGAGCCATATTGTGAAAACACAAACCATGGGCAATGACTAAAATTCAATGACTTACAATATTTATAATTGTTCTAATGGATTGACAACAATAAAAGCACCAGCCAAAACATCCTGGAATGGAGTCACTTTCTGAGAATAAAATTTATGGGGACAGTTTGATGCTGTTTCCCTGGAGTCTGCCAGTCTGACCTTAGCCACAAATAAAGTCTTTTCAAATGTAAGGAAATAGCTCTGGGATGTGTAATATCTGATGTAAAGCGAAAAAGCACCATCTTCTTCCCTAGCCACAGGAAAGCCTGTTTTCTTTGGTTCTTGGCCCATATGAGAGTTAGTGCATGTAATATAAATTGCTGCTCAACATTTAAGTTTGTCAGAGTCAATTAATACTGTCTTCTCAACATGGGCTTGGGGGTTATTTCAATTAAATCCTCTGTACAAAAGTAGCTGCTGTACATTGGATTTCTTGACATTTCTGAGAGGCTGTCCTTAGTGGGTAGTTAAAGTTCTGCAGTGCATTTATCTCCCCCTTTGGTTACCACAACCTCCCTCTCCCTCCTTAATATGTGTGTCACCCTCCTGTAGGCCACATAGGTGGCCCTCACATTCTCTCACATCAGCTCACTGTCCTTCTCAATTCTTTTGGTTGGTTCCCAGTGATCCATATCTTGCTTCATATTTCTGTCCTGCTCCTCCAGGTTCCTCTCTTCTATTTTTGACTGTTCTTTTTCTGTTCTGAGATCTTATAGACTTTCTGAAGGATAGCTGACTACCATTCCAGAAAGAAGAGGGAAATTTTTTACATAAAAAATTGAATAAAACATGAGTAGGGAGTCATTCAGGAGGCCACAGGATTGAAACTATTTCCTCCATATTTCTGTATGGTTTTCTAAAGTCATGCTGATTCAATCAGCTCCTTGATCCAACAAGGAAAACAAGGACATGATTCTCTGACAACACCAGAAAATCAAACTCAGAGTAAAGGACACCTTGTATTCAAATGCCTCTAGAGGGTCATCACTTCTACAAAGTCCACAGAAGTCATCTTCATTCTGATCTCCCTTGCATTTCAAGGGAAATAAATTACCTTCTTTTCAGGATGTGATCTTGGCTCTCAGCTCCCTGTTGCACTGCCAACTTCCACTGTAAGCTTGTACATGTTGCCTATCAGTCCACATGTCAAGTCTGCAGCAGTGCTAGAGGGATAATGGTGCTCCCCAATCTATCTGGAACTGTGTGAGGCGGAATGCACTCATGACTTATTCAAGGTCAGGCTTGATGGGCCTCTGAGCAAGCTGATCTAGTACAGATGTTAAAGGGGGTTAGACTATATGACTTTTAAAGGTCCCTTCCAACCCAATACATTCTATGATTCTATGACTGTGAGGTCCTAAGGTTCTGCTACAGCAATAGGGAGAAAGGTGGCAGTGTATGTAGAAGTACTGCAGAGAAAAGAAATGCGTTCCCTACCTTCTTTTGCTGCCATCAAAGTTGAACTATGGCAAGCGCCCTTCCATAAAAGAAGGTGGGGGTGCATCTCACAGTTATAGGTGCCTAGAAATGAGGTGGCTCTATAGTCAGAGGAAGGAATTACATACTTTCCCTGCACAATTATTTTATCCACATCGCATTTTATTTCTCTCGCACACAACTCAAGGAGCCATTTGGTTTGCAAGGCCTGAGAGACAGTGAAGAGATTTAATGACATAAATTTGGTCCCTTGCAATAAGTGGAATGAGGAAGCACAAAGATTATATGGCACCTATTAAACATATGTTGAAAATATATAAAGAATATCAAGGGAGAAAATATTTCAGATATTCATCTCTCTATAATCCAATCATTCACCTCACCATTTCAGAATGATCTTTAAGATCCTCCTCCTATCACACAAATGGGATCTTCCTTTTATCTATTGATGTATCAGGAATAGTAACTCTATGAGATAGTTGCTTATCTGCATACAAATGTGTCTTACACCCATTATGCAGAACAAACAAACTTTCTTCTATAATTCTTCAGTGAGCTCTAGTTTGCTATGTAGAGTCGTTACCATGTTCTTAGATGATTAAATTAAGCAACAGAGGGTTTTTCAACTTTTTATCTTAACTAAAATTGCAATATTCATATATAGAATACTTCACAGAATTCATCAATAATGTGCTAGGTATTATTGTGTAATGAATGTGATACCTTTGAGACACGTCAGAACTGTCACATGCAAGATGATGAATTTCTCTGCAATACTTAACTGGATGTTGGAAAATCTGATTCATTTTTCAGAGTCCTTAAATCAAGCGGGGAGGGGCGTGGGGAGTGGGAAGGTATCTCTGGGAAATATGTCCTTAAATGTACAGCCCAGTTAATCTGAAATTATAATCTTTGGTGCATCCAGCATAAATTCTGAGCTCCATTAGTACGTGTGATTAACCATCTCCTGGTGAGATGGATCAAGATTTCTTGAACGCACCTTCAGACATTCCACCAGATAATTACAGTACTGAAGGTGAAATGATTGGACTTTGGCTATTCAGGTTGAACTACAAGGCAGTGTGTAGGTCTCAGAATTCAGTAATTGTTTTTGACTGCATGTCTCTTGTATTACTTTTCATTGTCATTTAAAAGTATCGTAATTCTTTTGAACATGCAGAAAATAGTTTAGGAACCTGTTTTTCTAGCACTGCCTTGAACCTCCTTTGAAACAAGAGAAATCTCCTTCAAATTAGGGATATCCATCCGATCTTTTTGATTGCACTTCTTCACATCCACTTTGCAGAGCTGTAAGTGAACATACAAGTTTCAAGACAATGAAAATTCTACCTTTGTCCTGATTTTTCTTCATTTACCACACCAGTCTATTTCTCTCTTAAACCACATGAGAACAAGTGTGAACACTGAAGATGTGAGTTTGGTGAGGTGTAGATATTGTGCCTTAAACAAAGACAACACTAATGAATTCACATTCAACCTTTTCAGCCTAGTGATAGAAAAAGATTTTCAGTCACTTTAGCCTGAGCTACATTTGCACTCAGGGTCACCTAAAGAAAAGGACAACACATTCATCTTTATCCTACTTGAGTTGTGGAACCACTCAGATAATCTATAGTGAGTTACAAAACGAAATTAAATACCTTAAAATGCCATCTATCTGATCCCCAATTAAAACATAATCTTTTTAAAGCTGTCAATAGCTGCTGACCAGAATCAATAAGGGGAAGATTATGACTGGCACTTCTCCAGTGAACTTCAGGCAGACAGGAAATATATTGCTGATCAGGTCAGCAGGAAAAGGGGAAAACTGGACCCCAGAAGAACTACATCATAGGCAAATGGAATTTGAGATGCTCTGCAATGATCCTGCCGGGTGGTTTTGGAGTTTATTG
>VZTU01018811.1:0-62045 GCA_013400835.1 Zapornia atra
AGTGAAAGAAGCAGATGAGACTATAGGTATATTTGAACTTTAAAAAAAAAGATTTATCAAAAAAGACCTGTGAGAAATACAGATAGAATTAGGTAGAACCTTGTTCTGACAGCTTTGTATCAAAAAGTGAATGATAGAAGCTTTGCTGAGTTTTTAAAATTTTATTGTAATTAATTAAAAGCCCCCATATACTCAAATGAAATATTTCATCAAATTGTTTCTATTTCTTTCTTTGTTTTAATGTTTTCACAAAATGTGATAGTTCTAGATAAATGAAATTTTCTTCCAACTATCATCAGCTAAAGCAAAAGTACATGCTCTACACATGTCCATATAACACTCAATATAAAAAATTCAGTTACGCATTTTAAAATTTTTCCATATATTTAAATTTGCTTTGCTGTGTTTTGGTTTCATGTAGCCAGGTGCTAAAGTCCATAAGAAACTGAGGAATATGGAAAAGGCTTGTGTAAAGTCAGATAAATTAAGGTGGTTTCTGTTTTGTTTTGTTTTTTTCCTGAATTTGTTTAGGCATTTAAAATAAAACCAAACAAGCCCACCTCATTCTGCTGAAAAGTCAATGAAGGCCTTCACAGGAATACAGGGTTTTTTACCAAGTGATATTCCAGTGTAGAGATGCAGCCTGTTCACAGCCTTACTGAATGTTTTATCTGTTTACATGGGCAGGGAAACCTCTTGAAGAAAGAATATTACGCAACATTCGTGAAGATAAAGATGAAAGAAATCATTGTGGCTGTGTGATTTCTACCAGAAACTCAATCTGACAGCAGGAGAAGTAGGGAAAATGTTGGGAGTGAGCCCAGATTGGAAGTAGGCCAGGCAGAAGTTGTGGCCGCTGGGAGGAACAAAGAATTTGACAAACGGGATCAAGGAGGCTTACAGCAAAATGAGAGGAGGCAATGGTCACAAATTGCAACAAAAGACATTCCAACTGGACAGAAGGAGAAAAATTGCCATGTGAGTGATTAAATACTGACATGAGCTGTCCAAAGAGGGCATAGAAAATAAACGCAGTGTGTTTTGTCCATGTGGGCAGCATTTCCTACCTCTCTGCTGATCTCTCTTTTAGAGGTTTTTTTAAAGTACCGTCCCCATGTGTGGTGAATTACCCATGTTAATGAATATTGATCTCATCTAAATTACCCAGGGAGAGCAATGCTGCTCTAGATTAGCCTTCTGCATTGCTTAGCAGACTAAGAAAAAGATCTGTCATGGGCAATAACAAACATTGCAGAGGCAAAAAAAGGTACCAAGTGCCTAAAAAGAGCTGAACACTTGCTTGATTAGGAATGGGCAGTTTAAGTACAAAACAAGCAGATAAACTCAAATACATGTAATACCTGATATAAGATAAGCAAACCCTATGTGTTTTCTTAACGGAGGAAGATGTTATTTTCCAAGAGAACAGCTTGAATATTGTTTTAAAACTGTGATCATTTTATTACAGACTTTCCAGCAAATTCCTCTAAGATCCTATAAAGCAGCAGTCAACCGCAATGTACAATTACACCAGTGTGAATTATTCAATCGCATCTGTATCTCACAAGCTGCATATATTGATGTTTTCCTTGCCTTCCAGTTAAATCAAATGACGAAGTGAAATGCAGTATGGCACTGATCTACTAGCTGAAGTCCTGCCCTGAGAAGAAGTCCAAGTGTCTTGTTATCGCTGCAGACAAAGGACACTGCATAAAAGTAAGAACAACACAACCTTTTTATTTAGTTGCAGTTTTCAAAATCTCTTCCTAAGATTTTCAAATGCTTCAGTTTGTGGACCATCACCCTATGATTCCTGAATTTCTGCAATGTTTTATCGGCACTTCCTGAAAATCAAACCTATAACTAAGGTTGTAATTTTGTCATTAAAAAAAAAGATCCATCTCTGATTGTGTCAATCTGATGAACTTGTACGTGAGTACAAGTGGTGTGTCTACTGCACACTATATTTTTTGTACGTAATATACATTTTGAAAACTAGACTTACTGAGCACTATACGGTGCAAATCTGCTAGCTCTTATTTTATATATGTAACTCCATGTAGCTTGACTCATAAAGTCATGCTATGGATTAATTACTCTATTTGATCTGAGTAATCAAAGGCCCTGTTTATTACTGCATTTTAAAAGACAGAATACCCAGGCACTCAGAACAGTGAAGGGGTGTTCACTTACCAACCTTACAAATATCTTTACCGTGTTACCCTTCTCATCAACCTAAGTCAATTATAAAAGTAGGTATAGGGTATAATATGTTGCTTGAGAACCAAAACATTGAAAATAATGCAAGGACCTAGATTCAGAATTTAGTTCTTAAAATGTCACCATTCTATCTTGCGTCCAGGGTCTCTGCTGACATAAAATGGGGTTAGGTTGTACTGACTGTAAAGGAGTTACATGGAGTTATACTGATATTACCAAATCATAGAATTATTTATGTTGGAAAAGACCTTTAAAATCATTGAGTCCAATCATAAACATAACATTGCCAAGTTCCACTGAACCATGTCCCTAAGTGACACATCCACAAGAATTTAAATACCTCCAGGGACAGTGACTCAGTAATTTCCCTCGGCAGCCTGTTCCAGTGCTTGACAACCCTCTGAGTAACAAAATTTTTCTTAATATCCAATCTAAACCTCCCCTGGCACAACTTGAGGCTGCTTCCTCTTGTCCTATTTGCTTGTTACTTGGGAAAAACAACATCTGCCTTGAGCTGGTTATGGATAAACTTTTGATGATTTCCTTTTGTAGAGCCATCATGTACTTGAACATATTGTTGCAATTGAGAAAATGCCATTCTTCCAGTAGGTACATCGATTTGGTGAGGTGGAAGTACCACTTGATCTTTCAGCATGAATGGGACGGGGAGATACTCTTGTGCAAGACACTGGCATTTTATGACTCATTTCAAAATCAAGGATATGTTACAGAAGAAAGGAGGTTTTGTGGTACTTAACTCTTGGAATTTTGTTTCCTTTTTAATCACATGAGGTAATTAACATTAACTTGAACATCTTGGGACATCTTTATTAGTGTGTTATTTAAAGAGCAAATCTCTAAATAATAAGGAACAGGTATGAAAAAAGGCAAAAGCTGAATCATAAACAGATCTCATAGTAAATATTTTCAAATTAAGCTTCTTTTAAATTCTAAGGTGGTCTAGTTCATTTGTATAGTATTTTTCCAGCTTATTATCAAATGTCTCTTGTTTTGTGAAAGTCTTGATGAGGAAATAACAGAATAAAATTAAATCAAGTTATCCTAAGACTTAAAAAGAAAAAAAGAAACCAAACTGCCATTTGACTTTGTCCTTTAAAAATATGCGAAACTCTTGAGCTCTGTATCCTAGAGAGAGTGACCATGTTTGAATGCTGAGCTCAGGAACATAGCAAACTATGCGCTTTTTCTGGTGGCTACTAATTAAAATGGAGAGGCACTTCAATGTAGGCAAAATTTACTCCTCCCTTTTTAGTGCTTAGATAGATACACTTGGTGCAGAGTCCTGTACGGCCAGTGAAGAAGGGAGAATTCACTGACTCGGCCTACAGAAAGACACCAGGACCAATGTCCTAGGGCTGGCAGTGAGGGAATTCTGGACATGCTTTATTTATGATGTTCATGTCTCTATCTGCATGGATGGAGTGGCTCTCTAGCAGATGTAGAAGCAAAAAATTGAGTTAGACATTTCTGGCCTTCAGTTGACATGATGGTTTTAGTTGTTGTTAATATTTTCTCCCTGCAAACTGCTGGGAGGGAAGTGATGTGGGAAGTGGTTTCCTGAGCCATGAAAGCTTTTAATATTTCAGATATTCTCTTACTCTGTTTGGAACATCAGGGTAGAAAGCAAAATCCTTCGAGATAATGGCTAGACTGGGATATTGGAATGCCATACCTGAACTTGCAGGAGACACTGAACCTTCATCTCTACCAGCAAAAAGGCAAAAGTTTATTTTCTGAGACAGTCTTGAGGGATGGGCTTATCTGTCAGTTCAGACATGTGGTACCAGACTGTGATATTGGATCAACTTTGGGACCCAGTTTCTTATATGTTTTTTGTGTCCAAATGTAATCAAGATTAAATATTCAAACAGGATTTCTCACTTTTCATTGTGAAAGGCAGCTTACCTCATGAAATTAGTCCTGGAGACAGATTTTCACAGGCCAGGTTTTTGTTTGTTCTTTTCTTTTTCTTCAGAAACAACTTCTTCAAACCTCTGTTTCCAGACTTTATATGCGTGCTGAGTATGAGAGGAGAGAAGGTCAGGTGCTTTGACACTGTGTGCTTACAAAGCTGTTGGAGGAACGAAGTAGTATTCACCACCACTCCAATTTTCTATGTTCCTTCCAAAGATGGTGGATATGAACTCATAGAGAATCCAACAAAACCAGATACTAAACCTGAGTATTTCTACAGATAATTATTCTGAGGAGGGCCTTGTAACTGTCCAGGTAGACCCTGTCCGTCTTTGCATGAAACTCCCTAATTGGCAATATATATATAGCTAGGTATTCATTGCCATCATCAGCAAGAGGCCAGCATATGGAGTAGAGGAGGGTTTCCAGCATATCTTTTCACCATGGAAAAACAGAGCCAGAGCACACCAGGAGACAAACACCTTTCACTGTGTCTCCAGTTACCTTCTTTACTGTCTTTCATGTTTGTAGGAGATTGAGATTGAAACTGGTCTCTGAAAACAGACCTCTTCCATCACTTAATGCAAATCTTTGAGTTCTTCAGTTGCTTGTTATTCTGGACACTTTCGTAGCCACAGACACTATGGGAGTATTTTAGGACGCTGTCTTGGGGTGTTTCTGAATGAACACAGGTGGGAAAAGAAACAGCTAACCCATACCTGATTTTCAGCTGAGTATTTCGTATCTAACCCCGCATTCTGCAACAGAATCTCAAATACATTGCCAATATAATCATACTTGGGCATAATATCCAATCATAATAGAAAAAAACCCACACACTTAGAATATAGTAAATGTAAATATTTTTAGACTATCCAGATATTTGTAATTGACCTTAGAATAAATGAATATTTGCCCAAAGGAGTGTTCATTCAGTATCGAACAGCTGCATGGAAACTATTCTGCTTCTTACCTCTTGCCATAAAAATGGAAATGTTCTGTAGGGACAGCAAGCCTTGGATTTGTCAAAAACCTGTCAAAATCCTTTGTAGACACATTTAATGTGTGCGGTTTGGAGCTGCCAGTAACTGCTTACATTTTTCTAATGTACGGAAGCTCCCTAGGAAACCACCTCTCTGTGACCTGCTTTTGTAACCTCTTTGGCTGTACTTTGAGGTTATTTCTCTCATCATGCAGTGACTTAAATCTGAATTTTCTAGATTAAAATTCTATTTTGCATAAATTGATCTTTTTAGTACTGTTACTCAGAAGGTTTTCAGCAAAAAGAGGAACTGCAGAATGTGTGTTGGTACTTGAGAAATCAGTGGAGGAAAAAAATCTAAGAGTAAGCTAGTACTGGCTAAAAACCTAAGGCTATAATCAATTCTCCACGTGTGCCTAACTACTGATGATGCTATGGGGAGTTATGTGTATCATGTTGAGATTACACCTCATAGAGCTTCTGACTAAAAGTCAAGGTTTATTAATATGTTATAATTAAATTAATACAACAGGGAAATATCTGATTAGTGATATGAAACTATAAATCATGGTCTGGCTCACAGAAAGTGTATGGGTGTGAGTAGCACCTGTTGAAGGCAGAAGGGTTTCATAGTGTTCAATGGAATCTCATTGTGGGGGAATAAATGAATAATTCCAGATTCCTCTCCAAGTAAGTGCTATTATGAAGCTATTTGTCCTTGAGGAGACACTACCTGATTTTTTTTCATTTTATAGAAATTTTTTCTGTTAGAAGCGTGTCTGTGGCTAGAAAGACGTACCTCTAAATTGAACTACTGGTTGCAAGGATTTAATCTACTTTATTTCAATATCAATGTGTTCTCAGCTCAAGGGCCATCTACCAATTTATTTTTTAACCCTTGTAGATAGCATGTGTGGATATGTCTGCTCATAGACAGATGTGTGTGTTTGTGCAGATATGGGCTTACAATGCCGTGATCTGATTTGGCTAAGTACAAGTCAGCACAGCTGAAAGGCAAGATACCCTAGTTCTGGTACACACCTTGCTAAGGTACTTGCACAGCTTCCACAGTAGCACCACCCTGTGCTTGGTCGGCTCAATGCAATGGAAGCATTCAGCTCTCTGTGCGCCTCCTTGCATGTGTACCCAATGACATCATGAGCAATACTCTGTTGCCCACACCTGTTTGCATTTGTCCCACCTCTCATACACGATTTTTCAGGATGCTACATCCTGTAGGGCCTGTTTTTTCAATGTTTTTAGTTGGATGCAGGTGAGGCACTGATACAGCTGTCCTTGGGGTTGAGTGAAAGGATGATGGGGGTCACTGGTGACGGGACTGGACAGGGCAGTAAGAGGGTGTAAGGTACTACACACAAACACAGTCTAGGGTATAGTTTAGGCTAAAAGGCTAAGAGTTATTAATGGTGCCTGGGACAGAGAAAAATAACAAGAACAGACTATGAAAGGAATTCAGTCCTGAGTGGACTGAATCTTTGGTCAGTTCCCCTCTCCTTCCAAATATACATACGCATATATACATACATGTGTGAGCATATAAATATGTATGTGTATGAATATGCTTTTGAACAAAAGCAATTTGACAGGGAAGAAATAGATTTTCAGACAAAATATATGGAAAAAACACGAGGTATGCTTGGAGCATCTGTTCCTGGAGCATTGATCCAGGCTGTACAGTGGCTGGGCAGCCTTGAGCACTGTTGGTCATTGCAGTGTTGGTCGCACCTCTGTAAAGGTGACTGAAAATTTGGCTCAAGTGATGGATTCCAGAATTCTGCAGAAGATGCATTAGGACCTAATTTCTACCTAAGTTGAACCTGATTTAGGTCTTTGATTCCCCTTAAATTATGAGCGGTGAAAGAGAAAGTTTAGTAAAATAAATAACGTTTTGTTTTGGAGCTGCTGCTAGATTTATTTTTGTCTTGACTGTAATTGATCATTGTAATTTCTGCTGATCATCTGAGGCAATTATACTAAAAGATAGATACTTCTTTGGCCTTATAAATACAAATAGCATTTTTTTAATCTCCTTAATGCCTATCCTCCTGTCTACTCCCATTGACTTATACACAGGATCAGCTTTTTGTGCCAGACTATCTTTAAACGGGGAGACGCTGGTAACTAAAACACTATTTAACGTAACAATTTTGAAGAATCAATACTTCAATTAAATTAAAACAGCAGCAGCTTATTCCCCTTTCTGTTGATAAAAGTGGGTAAAACTCAGCTGAAATGAATGGATTGACATAATTTACATTAGGAGAGATTTTGGCCTTGATTTGCAATCCTGGAAAGAAATGTGGCATTATGCTGTCCTTCCTCCTTGTAGTGACACAAGCTTTCACAATAAAGATCTCTTTTAATTTATGACTTACCATAAAAGACATTGCATGACAGAGTTCTCTGGCACTGCAGTCTCCTGCCAGGGACAGAGCAACTATTCATTATGCCTTATATTGTGCAGTCACTTATCATGTTTCTTACCCCACTGGTCTATCTCATTATTCTCCAGGAAAGCCATTTTAGGAACTGCCAGCAACTTACTTAAATTATAAATGGGTTTATGCCACTTTTGGTTTTGAACAAGGAGACAGACTTTTGTGAATTAGGAATACGGGGTTGTGCCACGCGATAATGTGATGTGACACAGGGACTCATCTAAACAACAAAATATCCTTTCTAAATCAGAATTTGAAGTGGCATCTTTATATGCATTTGTTTCCCCAGATGAATTCATGCAGACAGGAAGACACAACTGAATAATCTGGATCTATATCATCTCTTAACATTTAATTTCTTTCTTTTTATTGTTTTGGGGATTTTTGGTAAATAACAGAAAAGGATTTTTTTTTTCCCCATTGTATAAAATTCAAGCTTGGAAAGTCCTGAAATGTTTTAGCACAGGATGAAAATTATATTATATAATTCTACACCAAAAATAAACTGGAGTGATAAACTGAAATGAGTGGCATTACTCTGAATTTAAACAGCATAAATAAGCCTGACATCTCAAGTCTGGGTAGTCTGATAGTTGCTCTTGACAGTTGTCTTGGTACCAATACACAGAGGGGTGATATAATCTTGGCTGTCTGAGGAGCACCTCAAAATTTATTTCACAGCTCTGAAAGGAGAAACTTTAAAAGATAAACCAGCATAATACAATGAAATCTGCTGGTGCCCCATGAAGTCCAAAACAGGGAGAGCTGGGTGTGTTTGCTGAGCAGAGGAGTGCCACACTAATTGCAGTGGTGTAGCAGAAAGGTGGCTTTGTGTTCTGCCATCTACTTATTATGGGCTTCTGGGCTTTGCTCTGATGCTAATTCATCACAGTAGGTTGATTACTTTAGTTACTTTTTTGTGATCTGTTTTGCTGAAATGATTCTGAAGTTGCAGAGCTCTCTTGGGCTCACTGAATGAATAATACTGGCACTTATGATAAGGGATGTGCTCCACTCATTTACAGCTGTGAGAAAATGAACTGATTTTTAGTCTAATAATTTTTTTAATGTGTTTAAATATAGTTTGAAGGCAAAAATAATGTTTAGTTTAATGCAAGGCATGTTTCATATCTGGTGCTTTGAAAACATTTTGAAATATTTTTAGATATTAAAGGGCAATACAATCTCAAAAGAAAAAAAAAGGAAATTTCTTTTAAATTAAATTGGAGTTATTTTATGCATCAGTCAAAATAATTCAGTCAAGTCAAGTCATGCTTATCCAAAGTTTTGTTTGACTTAAATCTGCATTGTCTCTTTTGGCAGAAAAATTGCCGTCTCTAGTCACTTCCAAATTGAAAGCAGTCTCTGATTACAAACTGATGTATTTATCAATCTCCGTATTTTGCAGGTCAATTCTGATATTGTTAGGGCATCAAAATGCTGTTTCAGTAATCGGATGCTATCCTTTCAATCTAACATCAGTTGTGTTAACAAATTAGTTTTCATATGTAACAGTGACATCAGAGTAACAAATTTAATTTCAAATGCTGACATCTTTTTACACCATGTGTTTTAGTAGTAATAAGGAACTTGTAATTTTTTAATAGAAAGATATTATTCAATCTCTCAAGCAATGAAAAAGTATTCCTGTTCCTTTGCAGTCACGTGCAGGTAAAATATTTCAGTTGCTGTATATTTTTTTTTCAATTGAACTGCTCTGTATTAATTTTATATTACTTTCTTCACAGTGAAATAACAACCGGCTAGATTATAATTTTGGAATTCCCTTATGATGCCTGTAGTATTAGGAATCATAATTTCACTGTGAACACCTGGTTTTGATTTCCTTGTACCATGTTAAAACCCAGAATTCACTCCAGTATCATCAGGCAAGTTTGTATATATCGTCCTGAAAAAACAAGATCTGAATTTGGTCTGTAATTGTTCTTCATCTCAGTATAGGTCTTTTCATCCTGAGGCTCCTCCATCATGGCAGTGGGGCTGCTATTATACTTCCTGCAGGCAAATTTAGTTCTTGTGTGGAACATCCTGCATGGAAGACAGTATCAAGACAAACATTCTAACTAATGTACAGTGGTAACCTATAAGGTGTTACTTCTTCCCTTAAGTGTCTTAGCAGCTGTCCCACTGGTTAGAGTGCTTTTTTTTCTCCATGGAGAAGGCCTGTCTGCAGAGAGCAATGTAACCCTGTTTACTTGTTGCTGTTACAGCAGCTACCTTGTGATGTTTTTGCATGATGTGTTTCTCAGGAGGGAAAAAAAAAAAGCAAAAACAAGTATCAATTGAGTAAAGGAAGGGTAACTGCTTAGTGATGCTTCATTCCTCAGTAATTAGTATGTTCAAGCAGAAGAGGCTCTTACTGAAAAAGAGGAAAAGTTCTAAGTATGGCTCAGCTGGACAATGGGTGAAGTGTGTAAATCCATTTTAACTGCATACTGCAAAAGGAAAGGCAAATACGTGTTTTTCCTGGTTTTATATACTATTTGTTCTGTTTATAATGTCCTTGAAAGCTGGGAACTGAAACAGTTCTTTCATTCTCATCTTTCCACTTTGTGTCTAGCTTTGCTGGTGTATGGTGACTGATAACTCTGCTTGCAGAGTGCCTTTGCCATTTACTGAAAAATTTAAAAAATAAAAGAAGAAATGTACCTTAGATGTAAGTGCTGTAACTATGCTAATTTCCCTTTGAAATGAATAGGAATAATATATTTTGGAAAAGAAAGGAATAATAGTACTTTGAACTTATTAACCTCTTTCATCTGAAATATAGAAACATTAACTAATTAAGCATCACAATTCCCACACGAGTTAGAAACTTCACAGCAAAGACTATATTTACTCAACATCTCTACTATTAGAGTTACTCATTGTGATTTTAAGAAGGTTTTATACGAGCTGTTTAATAATGCATGACATTACAAAGCAAGTTGGGCTAGAAAGTGAAAGATACAGAAACAGAGCTTATCCATGGGAGGGAACCCAGGAAAGTTGAACTCTAAAAGTCAATTAGTCAAACTTCACTAAACCCCTGTGAGGAAATCCTTAGTGAAAAGAACCGGTCACAACCAGAGTGGGAGTCAGTATCAGCATGCTGTAGAAAATTTCCACTGTAACATGTTCTGGTTCACTTTCCTGACAACCATGCAGACAATGTGGTAATAGAAATGACTGGAAAATAGGAAACATTTCAGACAAAATTTCCAACAGTTCAAAATCTGATGTGAACATTTGAATATTTTTATATTTAATTTTACTTAGGCAGGGGAATGAAGTGGAAGAAAAGGATTTTGTTTCTTTATTGCAATGAAAGTTCTTGAGCCTTGGAATGGATTTTGAAGTTTTAATTTTAAAAAGAGGTACAATCAAACAAATAAAGGTCATTGAAAATTTTCATTTTGGTAGAAAAGCATTTTATATGAGTTGCTTATTTTTATGAAAAGGAGTTACAGGCAGTTCCTAGTCAACACAGCCCGCTGCATTTAAAGTAAGGTAGAAATGAATCTACCAATTGGGTTTTTTATTCTCACAACTGAATAGTCCTTGTTTAGTCCTTTAGCAAATCTGAAGCACTGATCAATCACCTTTTTTTTCCCCCAAGAGCTAAGAAACCATTGTTGAGGAAAAAACCTGTCCACAGAAAAAATCTTTTTGGAAAAACCATTAACTAGATTTTGGATTTTTTTTCATAATGCTTTCTTATTTCCCAAACTCTCTAAGTATCTGCTACTGTAAATTACAATTGCTATTGTTGTTTATTCACAAACCACGTAACTGAGCTAGACATTCTCTGAACGCCTCAAAGTTTTTGGTAATTAAATGTAGTCATAGAATCACAGGATGGTAGGGCTTGGAAGGGACCTCTGGAGACCATCTATTTCACCCCTCCACCAAAGCAAGCAAATCCAGGCAAAGTAGAAAAGAACAAAGCATGGCATTTATCAGCCTTTAAAGGATTTCCTTCAAGGAAGATGATTCAACCCAAAGTTTGTGATTGATTAGCCTAAAAATATACACAACACAAAAAATGGTTACCTTCACCGTATTTGGAAACAGACTATGTGGGATATCCTTGTGTTTTAAGGAACATGGCATTACACTATTCTAAAATAAGTATATAATGTTGTTGCCATCAGTAGGATAGCATAGTAGAAGAGAAATCCAGATAAAGACACCGATTTACCTCTCTATAGGGAAATGCTAAGGAAGATAGCTGGAAAATTTTGCTGAAGATTTTTAAATACAGCATGCTTTAATCAACTCCCATAATAAATTACTTCCTGTTATTATTGGGTTTGGGCTGTTTCTTCAATAATTTCTATTAGATGTAGAAAGACAGAGCTACCAAGAGCTGCACAAATCCAATTTCAGCTCTAAAGGAATGAGTAAGGCACAAGTAATCACTGACAAGAGAAGCTGTGAAGCAAGGAAGGGCCGGTTTCACTGTGACCTGGACAGAAATGGTTGCGGTGCAAATGGAAAGAAGGTGAACAGGGCATAGCAACGTGTGTGATTTGACATCTTGAGGATATAAAACTGAGCCCAGCAGGGCAGCTCATGAAACATCTGGGCAGTGTCCCCAAGGCATTGCAATACCCTGCTGCTTCTGTCCCCTCCTGTCCATTTAAAAGTATTTCCCCTGGTCCCTCCTCTCCCTTGATGGAATGAGCAATGTGCTGGTGGAGAAATGATCATCCAGAGCAGCATCAGGCAGCAGCGATAAGGACAGCACAGTTTTGCTATGAGACAGGCACTGACAGGTTGGACTGCAGACTAACATTGAAAAGAACATTTCAGGGAGCTGTGAAGTGATGTATCTGCAAAGGCTGGGGAGAGAGCAGATTGCTGTTGTGCCAGAAAGGCATATTTTGTGCCAGGTTGTCAAGAGGTACCCGTAACGAGCATCCATATGCTGGGAGTGGGCAGGAAACTCTCTGGATAGAAGAGTGGTGGAAGTACACTGAATAACCGGTGTTTTGGAAGATACACTGGGATCGTTACTGCACTTTGTCATGTCTGACTGGGGAAATCCTGAGCGTCTGACTACATTTTGATTTCTGCTTTCAAGATTTCAGCCTAGAAAAAAAATGTCAATGTATTCCCTTTTTATAGCAAAGAGACTATAGCCGTTTGCCTTGCTATTCCCTTAGAAACACAATGAGCAGCAGGGCTGCTCTCTATATGGAGTGCTGTGTTCTTCCTCATCCATCAGGAGGGTTTCATGAGAGCAGAGGGACACAATCACTTCCTTTGACCTTCTGGTCACACTTCCTTTGAAGCAGCCTAGGATATGGTTGGCGTTCTGGCCTGCAAGTGCACATTGTCAACTCAAGTCCACCTTTTCATCCACTAGTACCCGCAAGACCTTTTTGTAAGGTCTGCTGTCAATACCTTCATCCCCCATCCTGCATTGATACTGGGGGTTGCCACAAGCCATGCCCAGGGCCTTGCACTTGGCCTTGTTGAACCTCATGAGTTTCACATGGGTCCAATTCTTAAATTTGTTCAGGTCCCTCTGGATGCTTCCTTGGGGAGAAAGTCCACAGAAGGCATTTCTAAGCCCATAATTAAATATAAGTAGCCTTGGTGAAAAAGGGAGCAGGTTGTTGGACAGTATCCTATAAACAATGACTGCAGCATGGCTGAAGGACTGTATTAGCAAAGCATTGCTGTTGGCTTGCTTTATTCCTCTCTAGTTGTCTGATTTTGACTGCTGTTGAAGTCTACTGTGCCAGATGATCCACTGGACTGCCATGATACAGTCATTCCTATTAGTAGTCCCTGTACAAACCTGCCTCTGAACTCTGTCAGCCAACTGTGCTACCAGAGTGGAGAAGCTGCAACTATTAATGGATTTAAGAAAATGAAGAGTCTAGTAGGTCCTCTTCTATATGCTTCCTTAAGTGCTTCTGATATCACTATTAGTTAGAAAACTGCCTGCCTGCAATGTCAACCATCCACAGTATGGTAGAAGACATGTTTCAGGCATGAGCCTGGATTATGGTTCTGAAATCTTTCTTAGCATGACCTTCCTTTCTCCTCAGATTTATAGATTAGAGCTCTGGTGAAGGCAGCGTGGTTGAAATGCTAAAGACTCTTGAAAAGCTTTTAACAGCTTGAATTCTACAGCCAATTTATTGCTGAGTAAAGCTCTGAGTTTAGTAACAAAAAAAAAAATAGTTGATTGACTGAGCATATTGGGTTGTACAAGTGACTTAATTTTCATCACACTTCACTAATGGCAAAATTATATGTTAGAGGTACAAACAGCCTAGGGAAAGAAGAGTGTCGTTTTTCTAATGCTGCTGTTAGAAAGTTATTCTGGGACTCTCTGCACATTGAAAAACTGATTATATATCAGCATGGTACCTCAAGCTGTCCTGATTGCGGAGTCATAATTTCCCTAACACAAAATAAATAAAGAGTCATGCTTTCACAGATTTTGAGAATCTAGGCATATTGCCCACCTCTGCTTCACACTACAAGACAAAATGCTTCAACTATTTTAATTGTGAAAGATGCCAAGCCAGTCTGTGGGTTTCAGTGTTTTCTTTATCTATTTTTCCTCTAGAGGAAGATTTGTCATGAAACCATTGGAATGGAATCCAGGAGACTGGATTTGAAATTTTATCTCTGTCACAGATTTGTTATGGGATTTTGGGAGAACGTGCATGTTCTCTGTCTGTCCTGTTTTTTTGATAGAGTTGCAAGAGACTTGGCTAAATTGTATTATAAAACACTGTGTTATTAGTGTCAATTTTTAAATAACATACTGACATATTAACCAATTTTTCTGACTTTCAAAACTGAAAAGAATCCGAGGGTTCTTAATTCTATGGGAAATTCTAATAGCAATTGTATTTGTACGTTCAAAAGGATTGGGAAATGTTACCTATCATGTTTTTTCACTCTCAGAGAAAACAATTTGGTAGCTGGCACATACTAAGTCTCTTTGTCACCTGGCAGTATGGTTTTGGAGTTTAAAAGTAGATAAGGGCATGGATGGAGTCCAGGCTGTGACAGCTGGCTTCAGTGGCAAGGAATAACTCTGGACATTTTTAATTTACCAGTGAAAATGTCTTGTTTTTTGTCTATTGAAAAGAATATTTTTGTTTCTTGATATCAAAACAAGAAGAGTAGAATAACAATTATACACATTGATAGTTTCAATTTATAGCAGTTTCTTTCCAGGCATCATGCAAATTAAGTCTTGTTTAAACTTGTAAATTGGCTGAAAATTAAATTTGGGAAGACAAAATTCCAATCTTTACTGTGTTTCTGACCTGGTAAATGATACTGGGTAAGTCAACAAATATATTTCCTCTATAAACTTTTGATTTTCTTTTTCATATAGAGGGAATGTTCTTGCAGTACATTCAATCCGTGCTGGTTACTGCCTTGTGAAAGCATTCAAAAAACATATACACACTTCTAGCTCTTTGCTACTGCCAAACTGTATTGATCACTTTTATTTAAAAGAGGAACTTGCATAAATTCTTAAAATGGAGAGTATAAGCAGAAAAGTCAATATTTTCTGTCAGATTTTTATGAAACATTGAGACAGAAAAGTTGTGAAGTGCTTTGAATTGTTTATAAACTGAAGTCTTTTCTGTACCCTGGATTAGTGCTTGTCCAATGCTTAATAAAGCCAAGAGACCACATATGCCATCAGGTGTCTGGCAGTAAGATATAAAATGCAGTACTTGTGTGCAGAAAATCCAAATTAACTTTTCTTTTTCTTATAAATATTTAGTACAGTCATGTGAGTCACACTGTATTTTCAATTTTGAAATGATGAATGATTAAATTTATTTTTATTGATGTCTTTTTTAAAGTTCAAGTTCTCTAAGTCCTTTAAATGAGTTTTCTTGCTAGTATTTTGGAATGCTTCAGTGAAAATATCTTAGACAAGCTGAGGGCACCGCTAAGAATATGAAAATATTTTGTTAATTTTTAAGAAGAAGGAATTCTTGAAAATGCTTGAGCATGAGTAACAGGAATAATAAATAGACATTTGAGTAAGAAATTTAGATTGAATATAAAAACCTGCAATTAATATTTGGACGGATATATTCTCCCACTTATAGAGAAATATAGTCACATAGTATTAAACCAAGCAATATACTTAATGTGACATTAATTATAAACCTTATAAATTCTTCTGCATTTCTAAATATACTCATGTCACATTAATTCTTGCTTTTTCTTGTGCCAGCTATGTTCTTAGGTAGCTCTTCTTCTTCATCAATGTCTGCCTCCCAAGGGGAATGTTTGGAGATACTCATCACTTTTCAGCAACCTTTTGGTTACTAAATAAGCAGAACAGCATCATGTTGTCTAGTTTGTTTATAATTTCTGAGCTATCTGTGGGGAAGATTCACAAGGCACAATTCCTGTTTTCCCAGTCATCCTTTTAGATGATAATTTTTTGAACAGTTTTCCAGGATTGTTCTCAATCTCCCTGAAAATCTTTCAGTCATAGGGATTAAAACCATAGGGCAGGAGAAATCTCTTTCCTAGGAAGGTATTTGAGGTGACAGTAGTAAACTGACACAGGTCTTACAGAGCATCACACCTTAAAGTGCTATTTTAAAACAAACGAAAAATAATATGTGAATAATCTAGTATTTGGTCCTTTAAATCACAGTTATGAGATTCAGCTTTTGGATAATTGTTGGATGGGCAAGTAATGAGCCCCTTAGTTAACTTGAATGGTGGAGAGCCACTGACCTGATTCTGCCTACTAGCCTCCATATATAATATTTTTACTTTATTTCCTTTGCTGCAAAACTTCTTCAGTTTGAAGGGGATTTGGTTAAACTGTAATTCTCTGAATGTCAAAATACATCAGGAATAAGAACAAAAAAAAAAAGGAAAGAAAAAGCTGTGAAATAATTCCACATGAAATCACTGAAGAGAGATATACAGTAAATGTTTTAGCTACACCTCAGAAATTGCACAAACCCATAAGGGACCTCATTGTTTGATGAAAATGTATACAATTAAAGTAAAGAGCCTGAGGCGGTAGTTGCCTAAGTACCATGAGGCTGTACGTAGAGATAGTTCAGAGGTTTGGGGCAAGTTTTTAATCAGAAAATGTCAGTTACTTGGGAGTGAGACTTTTCACAAAAAATGCATTGGTCTTGATGAAACTTTCACTGGGAAAAGTTTCTAAGCTCAAATGTAGAATTTCTATAAAAAGGAGAATATGCGAGCTAACTCATTTTAATATTAGGGGAGTCTGCCTCAGTTTCATATAATTCAAAGGTAAATTTAAACACTTTTACAACTTACTTGAACAAATACACACTTAAAACTTGCTTTTTGTAACATTTTTTGTTCATGATTTCTTAAATTATCAGATAAATTCCAGGTAGTCTATCAATAAATGTGAAATTTAGCACGAAGATATGAGCTGTGTTACAGTTTCTGTATATTATGTAACTATGAAAATTGGCTGGGCTAGGCCAGAAAACCCCCAAAAGGTTTGCAGAGTCAAGAACAGATCAAAGCTGCTGTTTTCCTGCTCTGGAAGAAAAAATATAAATACAAAGGAACCTTGAAGAGGCCACATAGAGGCTCCTTCATAGAGGCTTTTGCCTAATAGCTGATAACAATGGCTTGGTGTGGCGGTTGAGAAGGGAGACCTGAAAGCTGGGAGTAGTGGTAATATTTTAATTTAAGTAAATCAAGTGTGGAACCAGGACAGGCAGGGGTAGGCCAGGCCTAACAGTAGGATTACCAAAAGTGGGAAACCTTGAGTGTACTTACTATGATATCTTTTCTGGTCATCTTGCTAGGGTTTCATTTTCATTTTAAGTGACTTTTAAAGTGAATGGGAAATGTGTAAAAAAGATTATAAAAATTTATACTATTTAAGGAAGTATTTTTCTACATGTTTCATAGAATCATAGAACGCTTTGGGTTGGAGGGGACTTCAAAGTTCCTCTAGTTCCAACCCCCCTACCATGGGCAGGGGTGCTACACCAGGTTATCCAAAGCCATGGCCTTAAACACTTCCAGGGATGGGGCTTCACAGAGCTGTGTTATGAAATGGACCTAAGGCCCACCTTTATGTGAGAGATTTTTGTGTTTAAGGATAAAGAGAGTCTCTGCACTGGAAAGCATCTAATATACATAGAGAAGAGAGTCAAAGTGCTACAGTAATACTGGGTCACAAAGGGAGCCAACAGCAGAAATGTGAATTTATCCTGGAGCTCTTGAACTTTATTCTAGTGCTTTTGTCAAAGGGAAAGCCATCCTTCCTCTTCAACCTTGCTTACTTTCAATGCTACTATATATATCTGTAAGTGACTGAAATCCTCTAACTTTAATCTGTGATTGCAAGCAAGATTGGGTACATGGTACTGCAAATTAGCTCTGTTACAGGTCACTTGTCCCCCAGTGATTTATGTCTTTATTTTAGCGCTGCTTATTATATTTCTGTGTTTTTCCCACATGACACAATGCTTCATCACTACACTAGATTTAACACTTTGCTATAGACTACGTTCGTTGACAGTTGTTTATTGTTCTCATACACCTTTTATGTCCAAACCCTTGGCTTTGCTAGCAGGATAGAGAATCACATGTTGAAGCTCTGTGCTGTGTTGGGTCTGGGCACAAGCTGTGTTTGGGAATAACACCCTGCACACAATCTAAGATGCCTTCCATCCTGTCAAGGCAGTAGCCACCTGGTTCTGCAAGGTTAATTAATACTAATTGTGACCCTTCCATCCTCTTGTCAACCTCATCTCTGGATACATCAGCTGATGTTTATGAGAGAACAAGGATCATATATAACTATATAGTGATCTAGATCAATAATAACAAAGAATCAGAGTTAATTCACTGGCAATGATGACATTTACCTCTTTGTAACTGAATCACAGGATTTCAACTAAAACACCCAAACTGTATGTATTTCTGAAAACAAATATGGCCTCTGCACTTGTAGTATCCCATTTAGAAATATGACCAGGGTTGTCAGTCCTACCCCTCACCAGATTACATTTTGTTCACCACATGGCAGGAGAAAATAGTATTTCACGCCCATTTCTCAACTAAGTAGTGCATGGAGGGAAAGAGATGTGTGAGAGCCTGCTGGGGCAGATGCCAGTGAGTTTGTGCCACTTGCAAAACCTCAGGTTATCTTTTCTGCTCCTCTAAGTCTTAACCTTCACAAATTTCCTACAGGGTATCACCTGAGAGACCTACCTTCAAAAATCTACAATTTATTTAAAAGATGGCATTTTGGTGTCTTTTTGTTTTGTTTTTCAAAACTGTGGCATGAAGTTGCATGCTAAAAATGTTTAATAGTTGTGCTGCTGCTTTCAGCATGTAAGGAAAGTTCCCTGTGCCCTTGAGGGTTTTTTGATCATTTTTTCAATGACAGTTCTCCAATTTAGGGAGGTTTTTTGTTTGTTTTGGTTTTCTTCTCATTTCAGTTTGACTTCTTTCGACAGGAAAAGAAGATGGCTACTACCTTTAAGCATTTTCATCTGTTGGAATATGGCTGAAGGTTTTATCTCTTGTTTCAGTAAGGTAACTTAATGTTTGCATTAAAAATGGGCTTTAAAGACAGCAAACTTAATTCAATAGCTGCTGGAGATGGTTCAAGAACTTCATCATAACAGATTTCCAAAATTACGTTGGAAAATTTGGGTAACAATCCAAGATATACTTTCCAGTGTTGGCTCATTCTCTATACCCTTGCACTAGGAAAAATAAGTGTAAAATGTTCTAGGCCCAAGGTTATCACTGAGTTTTTGTTTGCTTAGTTTGTTCTTGGTGTGCCCTCAGTGAGAACAGGGAGGACTGAAAATAGCTTAGCAGTCAAGCTGGTGGTTGTAACATCAAATTGAAGTAGATTCACATATTTGTGAATTAAGTTTCTATAAGCAGCAGTTGCAAGATAATAGATCTTTCTAATGATCCTTGCAGGGGAGCTTGCACTTCAGAATATAAATTTTTTCAGGTCATTATTGCTAAAACCACTAGATTCAGTATATCTGTTGAGGAAACTGGCTGATGCCTTAAAATTAATTGTTATGAAAATATACTTTTTGTATGCCAATGGCAAGCAAGGACAGAACTGATAGGTGATGGAAAGGATGAAATGTATATTATCAGTTACAACTGGTACACGTTTGAAAGAAATATTAGTGGCAACACACAACTTGCATGAATCTTCTGTTTCTGTTACTGATAGAGATTTAAACAGCACTTTTTAAGAGCTGTTTAAAAAATGCAACTGTGTTTGGTTTGTTTTGTTTTTTCATCGTCTTCCATTGAAGCCTTATTGGAAAGCCTGTAATGCTTCTCTGGGCATTTTTTACTTATACTTTGGTTTTGCCTGTTTCAGCAGTAACCCTTTGTGCTGCTTTGGTAATCCTTACTCAGAATTCCCAGATGATCAGATCTCACTGCCTAGCTGATTGCATTGATTTTGCTGAATATGGGGTTGTTCTACTGTACAGTTGGTAATGGGAGGGTGAAACAACGCCAGATTTAGGATATGAGTGAGTCCTCAGATACATTTCCATGCACACCCACCCTCTCCTTTACCTACCCACACACATGCATGAGCACATGACCACACATATCCTTTACATTCAATTAGATCTGGCAGAGAATACATTCACTTACAGTGTTCCCTGTTAATTACCTTTTGATAAGATGTGTTTCATTTAGATATTTTCATCAATAGTCTTGTGAAACCCTAGACTTCATGTTTGCTATTCATTAGTCTGCACCCAGACCATTCTTCCAGGGCTCTGGGTTGACAGGCAGGCTACATTTGGCTGGGAGTGAAGGGCAACGTGTATTTGCTTTTCCTCAGAAGCAGAGCAGAGGTCAAATTTATAGCCACTCCTCAGTTACTCGGTTATTCCCCCAGGAAACCCAGCCCAGTTTCTCTTTTCCAGCAAAGCTCTACCTCCTCCTAGCCCCTCCAGACCAGAGGCAGTGTTTCAGGCACATTTACCCCTCATGGAGCTTTCTGTTCCTTTATTCCCCTATTGAGCTACATAGGTAGATTACAACTGGCACCTTAATATTTCATACTCAGTGTGTTAGGATTTAGGCCTTAAAAATCCTGAGACAGAGGGGCAGCTGAGAGGGTGGTTTCAAGATCTGTAGAAGTCAGTGCAGTTCTGCAGCTCGGTTTCATACAGCATCCATGGAGCAAGTTCATTGCTGGCCCTCAGGAGGTAAGAAACATTTCTGGCACCCGGACCATGCAACTCCCATGGGTCTCAGAGCCATTACTGGAATGTATGCTTTGAGAAAGACGTTACTTTATTGTCTGTTTAATGAGCAAACTTCAACTTAAATGAAGTCTCCCTTCCAGCCTGCTGCTCACGCTTAATTGTGACCAGTCTCTTCCATTTTCTTAATTTGCTTTTAACTTGCTCAAATCTTCCAAAGTTTGCTGACATGTGAATAATAGAATTCATATTCTCTGAAGATCAGGGCTGCTCACTTTACTTTGGTTTTACATGTGAAGAGAAATCTTTTTATTTCATTTTTTATTTCACATTATTGTGTCTGTGCTGCCTCATATGTCTTTTCTCTTTATTTTTTACATTTTTTATTGAAGGATAAGGGAACTGGAAAAAGGTTTTATATTCCTTTATTAACTTTAAAACATATTTGTAAGTGATTATTTGCAAACAGTCTTTGAAAAAGTGCATCCACGGTCTGTTCTTTAATACAATTTATTCTTCTCTATTCTTGATGTGAATGGGTTTATCATACTAAAGTTTCTGCACACAGCAGCTCAGCTGTTGTTTGTTGGAAAACCAAACAATGAAGTATTTCCTTTGGGGAAAAAGATACATGCACAATATTTCCTGGGCTTCAAAGGAACTGGAGAAAGAATAGGCCAGATTTTGTTCTAACCAAGCTAGAGAAGACCTTCCACTAAGTCCTTCCTTAGCTGAGCCTCTTTTGAGCTTATATTTTAAACTCGAATGAGTTGTGGCATATGTGTCTGTTAAAAGTTGGGTAGCATAGATTGCGTTTAAATCCCTCAAGCTCTGAAGACCTGTTGTCTGTGCTCAACTTCTTTTTTGAAGGGTTAGAAACAGACACATTGCTGTGGGCTTTTCTTTGGTCACTTTTAATGTACTTGCAAAAATGTGCATGTAGGGTACAATTGGAACCAACAGCCTGCAAAAAAAAAAAAAAAGTTTCTGTGTTTTTTCATCCTAATTATTTAAGATTTAACAAGTTCTATCAGGTAAAAATAGTTTACCCTAATTATTTAAGATTTGACAAGCACTGCAAGGAACAAAGCTGTCTGAATAAAAATTATGAGGCATGTAGACGTCCATGTTCCCTGCTGATGAGACCTGAGCTGTTTCAGGCTGAGGTATACTAATTAATCCCAACCAAAGAGTTGTCCTCTCAATTAGCAGCCCCTTAGATGTGCTGTCTTGTTGATCTACAGCTGCCTTGTGAGAAATATCCAGGTCATGAAAGTTTTATGATTCTGACCCCCTAGGCCAGTTACAAAGTTATCTCAAGGAGAGGAGCTGATCTGTTCTGCAGAGAGTAATGGCTGCATGCAGTGCTTTAGGGCAAATCCCCAGCAGGTAACCACACCAGAAGGCTGGAGCTAGCATCTAAAGAAAGAGGAGAAATGTGCCCTCAGTCTGGAACGCTGCAAATTTCACCTCTGAACCACACAGAGTCCCTCTTGTAACATCTGCATTGTTGGAAACCTGGGAAAGGACGTTTATACTCCTGTCACTGCCAGGAAAGGTGTCTCTGTAGCTGTTTTAAAACTCATTTTTAATTCTACCTATAAGTTAAATGTTTGTCTGTAAGCACATCTTCTAGGTCCCACGCAGGATCAGAACTCTGAAGAGTCTAAAGAAGCCTTTTGGTACACACTATTTCCTGATTTCCTGACACAAAGGTACAACACACCTTATCTATACAATGATTTCCATCACATGCCAGTGGTGTAATTAGAAGAGAACATATTTTCTGAACAGAGAGGCTCAGGATACTAAACTTGAATATGGTTTAGTTGAGTCAATCTGCCCATCCATTTTTCCTCTTCAGATTCAGTTTTCTCCTATTTCTCCTAGGCATCTTTACTACCCTTCATTTCTGCCAATGACTTCACAGGAGGATGAGCTTAGCCCTGGGATATGATATAGAGAAGAAGCCTGTTTCCCCGTCTATCCAGGCTAAGACAAGAGACCAGATCCTGTTTGTCCTTAAACTAACCCTGTAGAAACTAAAGATGTTAAGGTGAAATTGGAGTGATGGAGAGAAGAATATTGCTCTGAAATCTCAGTTGTGACTCTCTCTGAGGAAGATGCTCATCCTTCCTCACCACTCACAGGGTTTGAGCTTATCCCTTCTCTCTTGATCCAAGCCCTGGCTGTCACTGAGAGACCAAAGTTTAAGAGTGCTGGGATTAAATTGTATGCTTTAATACTTTTCTATCCTATTAGCACGGTGCTTAAAAATGCTGGGGAATTTAAGGATGATTCAAATTACACGCTTAAAGACTTTTTAACACTTGAGAAGAAAACAGAATTTCTGACTGAAGGAGCCCATATCTTTTCCCAGCTGTACCCTTGTGACCTGTACACACTGGTAACACAATGGGGGATGGCTGCAGAGCCTCCAAGGGATTTTTTTAATTTCAAAATGGAAAGCAAATATCCATTCACTAATAATAATAAATCATCTATAGCAGTTCTGGAAGAAAGAAAACAGGCTCAAGGCATCTAATTTTGTTCTTGTGTATTTTTCCCCACCTTCTGGGTTCAGAGAGTTAACAGTTGTTTGAAGTAGGTGTGGGCAGATGGCCAGCCACATTAATGGTTGGGACTGGTCGTTTATATAAATTTCATTTTAATTGAGTGCATAGTGAGAGATGCATCAGTCAGTATGATTTTTCCCTAGGACCTTATTCTTGCACTTCTATTCCACGGCACAAGTTTCTTTTGGGCAAGAAAACTCATAGAGATTTATTGCCTTTCTCTTCCCTGTGCAACCTTGCCTAAAAAGACTGTTGCAGTGGCTGCAACACGTAAAATTAGACTGTGAACTCTTTGTATCCTTGTCTTTCTCAATCTTTCTCAGATAAGCGTAGTAAAAAGACTTAAGACAGAGAGTATCTGTCTTTTTTTGTTATAGACTAGTGTTGGTTTTGGTGCAGACTGATGAAATGCAGCAGGGCTTTCTGCTTCACAGAAAGCTTGCAGTGCATTTATTTCTTTCACTTTCCATTCAGTGGGATAACTACTACTATCCCTAAAAAATGTGCAATTTAATTGTGCCATGGCAGTGATGTCCATTTGCACAAATTTCCATCTTACAACTACAGTTCCATTGTGGCAATAGAGACAAAAGAAAATTAACGGGTTTAGATCCAACACAGTGATAAATATTGGCAGTAAAGTGATTTACTGGCTGTCTACTGAAGTTTTTAATTGATCTACAGGTGTTTTATATACTTACAGCTAGCTCTTCAGCTTAGATGCTGAATGTAAGCTCATGGGCTCACCCTGTTCAGTACCACTCTTTCAGTTGCTATATGGTGGATAAAATCAAGTGACACTACTGTGCAAATGACTGAGTTGCCAGGGCTTTATTAAATATTCAGATGTCTGGACTCCACATATGCATATCAGTTTATGCATATCAGTTTATGCCTTATTTAGTTCAAACAAACCCCCAAAGTGTTCTTTCATATGTATATAAGTGCTGCGAGATCTCTCTGTCTCCTAGCTCGCATGCATGATTTGTGCCAGACTCGTGAGAACTAACATATGCCTATGGGCAAGGAGAATTGATCCATTTTGAAATTATGTAGCCTGTTATTTTCTGGAGTTATAGAGTGAATCCTGTGGCTTTTTTTACCCCTGACTATAGTATTTTGTATATTTATACTCAAACTTTAATACAGTACCTAATGCCCATATAGGGAACCTACTTTTTCAGTGCTTGCTTGCACCTGTTATTAATGTCTGTATTAGCCAGACCCTGCTGTGTGAGATGACATCCAGGATAACTTTTTCTTTCAGATGAACAGAATAGGATGCATGCTTTGTGCTGCGGGCACTGGCCTGATGTTGAAAAAAATTGGAGCTCAGTTGCTGGCTCTGCCACAGAATGTGTGATGGTAGACGAGTCTTCTAGGGCCAATATTTTTACAATGGCCAGAGTGCCAAGTGAATAGATAGCACCCTTTTCAAAAGCAACAAGGGGTTGGCTTCCATGGGGCTTTATAGTATTTTTCTAGGAAGCAGAGCTCTTCCTATGTGCTGATGCCATGCCCAGTGCAAGGGCAACCCAGATGTCTTTGGAGCTTCAGATTTAACTCTTAAAATCCAAAAGAAAATTAAACAGAGGTCTTAATTCTACAGGAATCCCAGAAGCTACTACAGTAAAATTTCCTTTTTAAACCAGACTCAAGTTAAAGGTACAGCTGATATCACATCACCGTGCCTACCTTGCCACTTGGACTGACTGATAGCAATTTCCATTGCAAGCTCTGAATGGCTGCCAAAGTAGTCCTCCCCAGCGAGATATCCTAAAGACACTCAGGTAATAGGGTCATGATGTACATGGCAAAAGGCATTTGGCTCTTTTTTCCTGCAGTGTCTGTTTTTTCACACGAGGCAGTGGTTATTAAGCTGACATGACCGGGAAAAAACATTTTCATTACTTTCTGCTCTAGTTTTGTCACCCTTAGATGATGACAGTTACTACTACTACAAGTAAATCTCTCATTTTAATGATAAATAATCACAATAGAAACACATTATCTATTACCCTAAAGAGTTTGCAAATGGCTATCTTAACAAGAGGAAAGTTACTCCATGTACAGGACGGATGGAACTCCTATGCTCTCATTTCCTGCTAATCTCACCGTGATTGGGAATTCATTGCACTTGAGCTATCACAGCCCGTGTCTAGGTAGCGTGTTTCACATCTGACTGTGCTGTCAGGTATACTGAAGTGGTTGCTGAAATAAGATGCCTGAGAATCCACTCAGCCAAGACATGCCATCTGCTTTCTGGTGACTGACGACAGCGAAAGTCTCTTGTGCTACTGCCAGTGGTATTCTCCCTTTCAAATAACATTGTGCAGTGCCAGACTCATTCAGTGCCATGTCATTAAAGTTGGGAAGGACTAAGGTTTTCTGTTTCACTAGCAGTTTTGCAATTTCAAATCTTGTTCCTTTGGTTGAAAAAAATGCGGACTCAAGTATTTCTCATTTTTTACATCTACATTTTCTGCAATTTTTTTTTGTTCAACAGTAATGTTTTGAAATGCAATTTTAATTAAAAATTGAAAAGGTTTCATGTTGATATAATTATGCTTATTATTTTTCTAAGTTACGTGGGAAAAGTGGCGGTTTTTTCCCATGGCCTTCCTATGCAAAATATTTATATCAAAATACTCAGTCATTTCTGACACTGGTGTTACTATTTATGTCTCTGCTCCAGTGCAGTGACAATACATGCTGTAGATTGTTCACATATCAAGGTTCAATTGGTCAAAAAATAGTAGGTTAGAAATTATTCTGGATTGTATGAATGTTTATCAGGAAAAATGTAAAATAGCATAACATTCTGCTTGCAGAAATCATTTAACCTTTGTCAGTTGTGCAGCAGTCCAAGAGAGGCACCTCACAGAGAGCCCCAGTGAAATTCACATCAATCTCCTATCAGATTCCTGAAAAATAGAATATGTCAGTAGTCCTAAAATGGGAGTTTAAAAGGGCAGTCGCAGAAACACCTTGTTTCCCTGCACCAGCACTTGCTTAACAAATTGATGATGCTCATTGAAACAAATATCAAATGGCACATTTTTCAGCCGTGGCTGAAGAAAATCAAATTGCAAGCAGTCAACAAAAGAGATGGTGTCACTCCTTCTGTGTCCTTGCGTCCCTTCTGCTCCCTATTCCTGTTTGCATTCTCCCACTTTTCCCCTTCTGGTAGGACTGGGGTTTGTTTCACCTGGTGAGCCAGTTTTGATGTCTAAATAAACAGAAAGAAAATGGTTTTGTTTTCTGTTTTGGTGGTTGGGATTTTTTGTTAGTTTGGTGCAAATCGCTAAACATGTTTACCAGGGTAAGAAGTTGATTGCAAATGATGCCTGACTGTTTCCATTCCTTCACCCCCTTCCCAGTTGTGTTAACATAGATATTTTTGCATCCATGCCTTGAACTACCTCAAGGGATCGGTACAGGTTTAAAATAACCTAGTCAGAAATGGCTATTATCATTATGCCAGATCAGTTGTCTCCACAGTGTCACAAACAATTGGACCAGGATGCCTACAGGGGAGATGTTGGAAGATGCTGGGTGGTCAGGAGAGGGAGAGGAGAAAGGCACAGGATGCCAAAAGAAATGGATGTCAAATCTGCCCTTAGTAGGCACTTGCACAGCCACCAAGGGAGGGAAAGAGCATGGCCAGTATGATCCAACATTGCATGCCATCTTGGCATGTGTTTTTTCCCAATGCAGATGAAGCCTTAGCTATTGTGATAATAAAAAGTTTCACTGATGGAGCCTCTGTGAAGCACTTGAAAGGGTTTGCCGTTGTTTAGTGCATCTGGAGTAAGAAGCACAAAGGAAACTATGCTAATACACTGTTACGTGTTCTGTTCTTTGGGATTTATTTATTCTTCCATTTAAGACACATCTTGCAGCTGCAAGGAGCTGAAGTGTGGACTTAAAAATAGAAAGAGACTAAGTATATTATACGAAATAACCTCTAAGTAGACTGCCATGTCTGGCTTGTTTCCTTGCAGTACATTGTGTCTCCAATAAAGCATCATACATTTTGAACTCCACAGTGTTTTCAGCCTGAAACTTCTCTGTGTGTCCCATTATGGGCCATGACAGGGAGTCCTACACAAGCCCTGAGTTTTATGAATACGTAAAACCACCTACAGAAAATGACTGAAAGTAATCTGTATTTAGAGTTCTCAGAAACAGATATACAAACTGTATTACCAAGAACCTCTGAGCACTGGCAGCTCCTCTTAGGTACCTTACTGAAATCTCTTGTATCATTTAAGACTGTTTTTTCATTTAAATCTGAAATGGCTGCAATCCCATGAGAAGTAGATATGCAGGCCAGGCACTTTACTCAGTTCCATCAGCAAGATAGAGGGAAGCTGACAGTCAAACTCATGCCCAAGATTTCTCTTTCACTCCTCACTAAGTAGATTTACTATTTTAACTTACTTTAAAAATACACTTGCTCATGGTCATTTGTTAATGGTATTAAGTGGTTTTCACATTGTGTGAGCATACTGATCTTTACTTGTACAGCTACATGAGTATCTGTCCCTCCCACACAAAAGGCTGGGAGCTGAAATATACATCAGCTGCATCCAGTCCAAGTTTGTCCTAATGAAATTTGGCTAAACTGGTCAAAGTTGCTCCAGACTAAATGAAACTGCCACATGTTTTTGACAGTTCAGATGACAGTCCAACGCATCTCTGGTAGCTCGGGATGGTATGCACCATTAGATTTACAAAATGTGAAAGAGAAACATATGCCAGAAGCTACTGTCCTTCAGGCTTTCACATTACTTTTCCACTTCCCTTGAAATTCAAACAAAGCAGAAACCTTGAAAGATCAGCCATGCACAGATATAGTTTGTCAGCTATTAAAAAAAAAAAAGCAGAAAAAACCAAAAATCCAAAATGCAACTGATGGTATTTTGCTCTTAAAAGAAAAACCTGTTGTATTTAATTTCATGGAAGTGGGGGGAATTACAAAGGGAAAACCATCTGGATACCAGCAACTGGTGTTGGTGTAACACCTGGAGCAGGAGATGAAAGGCTGTTGAGGACTTTGCCCTTTTGGCACAATTTCATACAGTTTTTAAGGTAATTGTCCACCTTGAAGAGAATTTTTTGTCTAGCTTAATATCCCAGATTATATTTAACAGGTGAAGTTCTTTGAATGCAACAGCTCAGCTGGACAGACAGATACCACATAGCATCCGTTTCAGTCCAGAGTTGGCATTTGAATCCTTGGAGTAAGAATGCTGCAACTGCAAATCTTCAGTATATCTTCTATGCCTTGTAAGTCTCCTTGCAGGCCCCAGAGCTCACAAGTTTGTCATCATCTCAGCAGGAATAAGGTGAATAAAAAAATATGCTATCACATGGGAATCTTCTTAACACAGTAAGGAGCTGGGGACCTTACATTCAGTAGAGTAGTGTCAGATGTGACTCACTTTAGAAGCTGTCTTTAGCAGTAACACTCTGCCTATCTACTACACTCACATTCCCTTAGTATTCGTAAGAAATATTTACAAATCTTAATCTTTTCTATTTTTATTTGAGATGACAGATGCAATAAAAAAGTAAAAACTCTTCACTTTAGCTATGCAACTTATTGTGCAGAGGACATACAAAAACTAGAGAGAGCTTTTCTGGCTTTAGTAAATGGATGTTTGGAGAAACAGTAATAAAGTAATAATAAATCTCTCTCTGCATGAGGTGACAGTGGGCAAACTCCTCAGGTGGAGTAAAGAGCCCATCTCCACTCACACCAAGGAAGTTGGGCTGATTGGCATCACTGCAGGTGGGAGGGAAGGATCTGGGGATGTCCATCAAATATAGACTACAACAAAAACGCAGAAGGAAACAAAAAACAACCTCTGAAAATTTCCCTCCTGGTTGGAAATGTGCACTGGGGAAAGTAGCTATAAATAATAAATGATTAGCTCTAAGAATGGTGTTTTTCTCTTAATTTTCTGTAAAGTGAAATATTTCAATTTATTTCTTTAAGACCTTAATTTCCCCTCCCCCTTGTGCTTTGCCCTTGAGGAAAGCTCATGAATATTTCCTTGTTATTTCAGTCTGTCTTAAGTTGGTCCCTGTGAAGAGCTTGAAGGAATTTGTTTATTCACTGTGAATCTTTTCTCTCATCTGTTTTGTTCCTTTGGTCATGAATGCGAAGCAGCAACATAGGGCTTTTTTTATTCTCTTTGTTCTTTAATTTCCTTTCTTTTTCTTATTCCTTTGTTATGTTCAGTATTTCACCCCTGAGCTGTCTGTTCAAACTGTATCCTTAGTGCACTGTCCACGTAGATTTAGCGTGTCACATCCCATGAAATCATTACATATTTATTTGTATTCTGACATTAATTTTATATGGCCATGTTCTTAAAGCTGACTGTTATTATAGAAGAATTTTCTCACCTACTGACCATCTATTCAATTTATGTTTAGGATGTTGTGGCATTCCTCCTCTGAGAAGCAGGACAACCTTCTTGTGCATGACCCTTCTGGTATTTGGCTGGGAGAAGGGCCCTGATCAAAAAGTATATCTTTTTTTTTTTTTAAGTGCTGAAAAATTCTGTTTAGCTTGAGTTATCAGACAGTTAAAAATGTTGCTTTTCCTTTTATTAACTGTTTTCCTACTTCCTTAGAAACTTGCTAAAAACCCATTTGATTGTGGATGCTCTGTGCTGCCACGAAAGCATCGGGCCAAGGCTGAGACTAGAGACCATGTCCGGCTGCTGGCTGCTTGGGGTTTTGCCTACTTTTGTATTTGACTCTGGCTTGAAGCTCAGGCTCCAGCCCCACAAAACCAACGAGCTCAGCACTATTCTGTCCAAAGGCAGCTGGGAGCAGCAGGCAGAAGGCTGGCCAAGAAATGGTGGCTCTCCATAGTTATCCTGTCTCAGCCAAAAACATTGCTGGATTGCAAATCATCCAACCCTGCTCCACTACTGATGAGCGCTGTATTGTTTGCAGATAATAGTTTCACCCTGGAAGGAGGCATCAGCAGTCCCTGTCTCCCAGCTGCTCTCGGCACTGCAGTCATGTTGCTCATCTTCACCTCGGTGGCATGAAGCGGTGAAGAACTGACCCTACCTGCCTCTTGCAGGCGAAAGTACTTTCCATATGTGGGGCATGGCTGCGGCCAAGGGGAAGGAAAAGGACACAGCCTTTTGTGATCTCAGCGAGAGGACAACAGCACCCCTTCCTCTCAGAAGCAGAGCAAAGGAGAAACACAGGTAAAATTTGGGTTAACCTTGGATTAAAGTGCTCATGGAGGTGCCAGTTGCAGGTTCTGGAGCATGGCAGTACTGTGAGAGGCTGGTATAAGCCATTTCTGTACTTGAGCAGACAAGATGCTCCACTCCTTCACAACTTCCCCTCATGGGTTCAAACTACCTTTGCGAAGAGAGGCATACTTAATTTTAAATACTTAAGAGTGACAATTGCATTTTCTTTTCCTTTAGCAAAAGTATGACAATATTGCCAGAAATTAATATTATTTTTCACATCATTACAGTCCTCAGTTGTCAAAAAACCCCGTAAAGCTACTAAAAGACACAGCAGCCCTTTAGCAGTGCCCTTATCCTATCGAACAAATTAGAAATATTTGCATTCACTGGTTCTCCAAAGAACTATTGCATTAATGAACAACTATGAGAACTAGTAGTTGGGCTTTAAAAATTTACAGAGAATTTGAAAATAGATGTTTTAATGCAGTAATCTCTGGTAACAGAACAAAGCAGTTCTACTTCCTAACTATTGACACTAAGAACACTTGTATATAAAGGGAATTGCTTTCCTCAAAGATTCAATTCCTCTCATGGCATCCTTCTAAAATAATTTCCAACGCCTTGAATATTTTTTTTCTCTAAGTACAAGCAGTGGCCTGATCCAAACCTTCTTGCAGCCTATGGGAAGATCCAGTTTCATTGGAGCTGGAATAACTTCTTGAAGAGCTTGACAGCATGATTGCAAAAGAGCTTTTTTTTTTTGTTTTATTCTAGGACTTCTTAAAAATATTCTTCTATTTTCTATTGGAGTTTGCTTGCTCTGTAGTCCAACCATCCCATCTGTACACATATTAGCATCCAGGTTGTCTCAGCTGCACTGAGAGACTTTCCAATTGCTAGTTGGAAGTTAGTTTTGATTCACTGATTTCACTTTATTCTTGAGATCACTTCACCTCTTTAAAGTACAAAAGAAGATCTTCACATTACATTTTTCATTAGGCAATAGCATCTCACAAACAGTTCATATTCTGAAAATAAGGGGACACAGATAAAGGGAACAAGCAGCTACCTTTGTTTTGGAAAAGAAAACAAGAAATACAGAATGATGTGGAAAACTCAAAGGACTTAAATTGATTATAAAACCCAATACACCTCTTTGAAATATTTTTTCAGGATAACTTTTTCCTGTTCCCAAGTGAATTTGATATTAATGCAAGACTTTGCTTCATCGTAACCCTGCTCTTCCCACTAAATTAAAAATGAAGCTAGACTCAGAGCCTGCATTGTTACAGGCAGTAGCTGCATGGAAAACTTAACACGGTTTCAGAGCTGCAAGCGTATCCGCTTAAGGATATTACTAAGGAACCAGATGGAGGATAGTTTTCCATAGCTAACCATCTGGGCCTTGCAATGATACACTCTGCCCTAAGCATTACTATGGGAATTGACTTCATGATGGGAAAAAATCAGAGAAAAATAGACAAGCAGAGAGAGAAAGGGCAGAATATTTTATGTTGCAAAATGTGCAGCCAATGAGTCACCATTTTGTCACACATTGCAGTTTCCTCATCTCTGTTTGTGTTTATAATCTGTGGAATAAAAGGTAAAGAAAATGAGATTTTGATGGTTAATACAGCATCACAGCCAGCTGTGAAGTAAATTAAAGATGGTATATTGGTTTTAGTGGAACTTTTCTTGGATTGTTGGAGGTTAAAGTGCAAAGGAGTAGAGCAACACTTTCTGATGGGGCTACTAATTGTTGACATGGATATGCAATTTCGGTTCTGCAGGGCTATTTTTTTTTTTGAGTTCTGCACTTCAGGGTTTCCAGCCAGTTCTGTGTCCATAGCTCCGAACTGAAGGGCTTTGCAGATGCCAGAGAAAGGTAAGAGATACGGGTGGAGAACATCAAATGCCTGTTCAGTAATTTGAGCCAAAGAAAACCTATAATAAGTGGATGTTCTGATTAGTCCTGCTATATGGTCTTAGCATTAAATCTATAGGTGAGAGGTTTTTAGGTGTTAAGTATACAATAGTCCTGGAATCAGAAGACATTTTTCTCTGGTGTTTACAAGGATCTACAACCTGCCTAGTTGACTGTAAACTTTAGATGAAGATTTTCGTGCAGTTCAGGCATATTGGGTTGGGGGTTTTTTTTCTGTTATATTGATTCCCCAAAAACTAATATGTCAGCTTTTGCTATGGGCTTTTCTCTGCCAGGGTAGTTATAAGATCTTTTTCTTCTAGGTATTCATCTGTCTTTCAAAGCCTGTTAGGAACCTTTTGGAGACCTCTTTTCCATCACTTTTTGAATGAAATTTTACCATATTTTTACTTTCCTTAGTAAATTTGGCTAAAATTGTAGACTTAAGAAAAAAAAAGGTAAGAAGGAAATAAACAAATAAATCTGATTCACTTTCAAGTTCTACTGAGTTTTGAAATACCCAGATAATGGAGGGTAGCTCTAGTGGCCTCTTCTGTGTTATGAAGCTAGATAACAAGTTTCTGAAAGGAACTGAGCAATCATCAAAGTCCTGTCATGGTTTCCACTGGGATAGAGTTAATTTTCTTGCTAGCAGTGGGTATAGTGCTGTGTTTTGGATTTAGGATGAAAATAATACTGATAACATGCTAATATTTTAGTTGTTTCTAAGTAGTTAAGGGTTTTTTAGATTCTCGTACTGCCCTGCTAAAAAGAAGGTGGGGGGTGCCCAAGAAGCTGGGAGAGGATACAGCCAGGGCATCTGAGCCCAACTGGGCAAAGCGATTTTCCATACCATATGATGTCATGGTCAGTATATAACTGAGGGATTGGCCTGGAGGGGGTGCAGCTCAAGAACTAGCTGAGCGTCGGCACTGGGTGATCAGCAATCACTTGTTTTATGTATTTTTCTTCATCATCAATCAGCTTCTGTCCTATTAAAGTGGATTTTTCCCAACCCATGAGTTTTACCTTTTGCTTTTCAATTCTTTCCCCTATCCCACTGCAAAGCTGGGGGAGTGAGCAAACAGTCCTGTGGTTGTTTTAGCTGCCTGACAGATTAAACCATGACACCTCTATTGAATATTAGGACCTTACATAGGGTTTCCAACTGAAGTTTGCTTTTTTATATATATGAGAGAAGCATTAAATAGTTATAAAAACCCAGAGACCAGTCAATTCAGCACATTTCTATGTTGAATCCTTGGAAAGGAAGAAAAAGTTTAAAATTTTCATGTGCTTTCCCTAGATAGAACTGTCAATTTCTCTTGACATATTTATGTTACAGCTGTTTTGTAAAGGTTGACACAATTCCTTGTAATAATTTAAATGACTATTGAGTCTTATACTTTAACAGTGTCCCACCACACTTCAGCCTGGCACCATGTGTATTCAATGCATCTAGTTGTTCACAAGCAAATAACTAATAACTGGATGACAGGTAATCATCAGTTTGAAAACTGACTTATTTCTTTTCCCAAAAGAAAATCTCCATGGGATAATCTGTAATGATACTTTTTTGTTAGTGTGTGTGGCTGCTATGGAACAGGCCGTGCACTATAATGTCGAGATCGGTTTCAGGTATTAACAGTGTGAACTAGTTTATGCAGGTACCTATCACAGAGATAGACACTTATCTGACTCTGAAATTACTTTTATATGGGAATGCAATTAATAATAATAATAAAAAGCTTGCAGAACTTATCCACCCATCAGTCCTTTTCTTCATCACTGTTGCGCTACAGAACTGGAAAACATGACTTATTTGAAATGTTTGGCTTGCAACAACCATACAAGAGATGGGGAGTTCATGTGGAAACATAGATTACTGTTTTGCAAACTGTTTCTGCCTCCATACTAGTAGTATATTTTCTTCTGGAATGTATTGATTCATTGGAAGTTTGTGCAGCTAAGACATGTTGGAAAAGAGAGGGATTGCCCTCTTTGGATTCATACTCTTCCCAGCTGTCTGGAGAGCAAAGATTTCATTTGAGCCCACTGTGTTCCATCCTTGTTGGCAGTTGGTCTGATGGTGATCAAGCAGTGAGCTCTGTTTCTTAATAAGCTAAAAATATAGATCCTGATTTATATCTTAGAGCACAGAATACCATGAAAAGTGTGACGAAACTTGTTTAGAACAAAAGCTGTTAGCTTGCAACGAGAGGCAGAAATTTCCCCTAAACAAGGAGAAATGTCTGTTCTTGCTTTTCTTATATGCAAGCTGTGAGCTAAAAAGGATGAGGCAGTGAAAACAGCTGCTTTGAGGCAGCTCAAAGGAATCACTGAAAAGTTGCCTTTGTGTCTGAAAGGTATTATTTTCGGTAGCTTTGTCATAGAATTTTATTTGTCCAAAGGCCTGTTCCTCTCCTGTAAATCTCTCTCTGCCCTATTCTACCTACATTGTACTCAAGTTATAGTTCATAAAATGCGCAACTGAATTGCTAATGACATCATTCAGGATTTTTCTCTTTTTAAACACAGCGTTAAATAATGCTTGTTTTGTGTATTCAAACCGAGCTTGCTTATTAGTCAGAATCTGCCAGATATATCTGGTCTGCAAGACCTGATCTTCAGGCTTTCACCAGGGATGGATGAAACATTGGCCTGATGTTTCTCAATCCTGAAGTGCTGCATTACTGCAGCACTGGTCTTTTGGGAGTGTGGCAAGGATGACAACCTCATTCAATTAAAAAAAAGGTGACACAAAAAATTAAAGTGGATGTAAAAAGTCCAAATAAGACAGTGTCACATATGGATAGTTTTATAAAAGAAGACCAAGGAAAGTGTTGAAGAATTTCTATGAAAACCTACCCCATATTTCCTTCATTCGCCAACTCAGGAAAACTGTGTTTTTCCTTGTACAAATAACCGTGCAAGGGACAGTTCATGGTTTTGAGCCTTAAACAATACCTCACAGATGGCATCTTAAGAGATGGCAATAGATTCTTTCTCTCTCTGGCTGACCCTTCTGCACACTGAGTAAGAACAAGCCAAAAGTCTGCCAACCAATAAGATATGTGGGAAGATCCCAAAGGGCCAAATCCTGCAATAGAGATATGAGTATGTTGAATTCAGAAGTCAGTACAGCCCTTACTCTCTCTTTTTTCTTTTAAATACTGTTCTCTGGCCACAACCAGGTCCCAGCTCTTCCAGTTAAAAAACAAGCTCCTTTAGCGACAGTTTTTTGTACACAGAGGGGTAAGGCTTTCTCAAGAAGTGTTTTATGTAACTTGCCTTTTTGCCATTCATGAATCTTCAGGAATGGTTGCTGGATGCATGACTCTGAAGTGATATAAGGCCTGCATTAGATCAGCTTCAGCAGCGTGCAATACGCTGCCTTGGGATGGCGAGCGCTCAATGAGGTAAGCTCAATTTGCTCAGAGGGTCCGTTTTCACTAATGGAAAGTGGCATGAAATACTCAATCATCATTAAGTAGTCAAAGATTTGAATCTGTTCATAAAATTGCATCTAGACTAATTAAGTTGCTGAGTGTGAGTGTCTCTAATGGTCTTATCACAGTGTTCCTCTGGCTCTGAAAAATGAGAAAAGTAACAAGTTTTGTTAAAAGGCAGGATTTACAGTAATGTGAAACTAGAAGCCTAAAGCCTGCACAGAATCATGCTGTGCTACAGGGACTGTAGATTTATTCTTTCTGATGTGTGCTTAAATGTACTGTGAACATATTAAGAATAAAAGGTGATGCTACATCTAGAAGTTGTCTGGGTTTGATTTTACACACAGTGTAGGAAGCCTTATCAGACATAATTTTCATACTTTAAATAGATGTGGAACTGAATACCCTGGAATTTGTGGATACTTGAAAGTGGGTTTGATATCAGAGATGATTTCAAAATTCTGAACCAAGCATCCAGTGGCAACAGAGCTCCTGCATTTCATTGTGATTTCTCTTAATGAACAATAGGGCTAGGCCAGGGGAAGGATTGCCACTCAATGTGTGTGCAAAAAAAGTTTACCTGTGTTAAAAAGTGCTAAGATGTGGTGGAGGAGGGACAGCAAACCTTGAGCTTGGGTTTAACTAACAAACCTCTTTTGTTGAGAGAGTGTATTGAGAGAGTGTGGTTGTGTGATGGCATAACTCTGATGCTTTTCCCTCGGCTGTCTTTTGGGACACGAAACAGCTAAAAGCATCTTTCTCATAGGCTGGACACCACTGGTAGAGCATGGTACCATTAAAGCACCTGAAAATCTTTTTCTACATGAAGAATTCACTAATCACAGGTTTCACCTATTTTAGTTCCCTTTAATGATGTTAAGCAAAATATTTCTGTTTTGATTCAATTCCCTACAGTCCCGTGTTTTCTGTTATCTTTTTATTCCCTTGGTCCTCCACATTCTGCATTTTTCTGTTCTTTTTGTTTTTATTTTTTTCTCTTAAAATTCACATTCTTTACCTCAGTTTGGCTGGTAAGATTCCTCAAACAGGAACGATCATATAAAAAGTATAGTGTGAACACTTACCTTTTATTCTTGGACAAATTGCTCACCGCAAAGTAGAGTGTACTACAGAATTGCTATACATAAAACAATGGCATTTTTATTGTGTTGTGATGAGAATAGTTCACCTTGCTGATGACCCCAGAAAAGTAGGCTGTTTCATGCATGCAATTTTAGCTCATTGAGATTTCAAAGATCCCTTTCGAACATATATCACAAAAAGCCTTCTTTTAGCACATTGACTCTTTGTTCTTCTCTTCTATCATTGAGTTTAACATGCTGATGAAGGCCTGCAGAGAAGGCGGTGATGCCAATATATTGGACTGGGAGAGAAGCGGACTTTGAAGGAATGCAAAATGAGTAAAGGGAAACTTGGCTGAAATTCAACAATACATGGAGGAAGTGGGAAAGGCCTAAAATTTTCAGATATCAACAGCAAGGCCACAATTCAATTTCAGGCTACCAAAACCAAATAACAAAAAAAGCTCAGCGACAGATTGCAGAATCCATCTTTTTATCCATGAGCTCATATTAATCACTGGGTATGTGCCATTCACCTCAGTCATAGACAAAAATATTAAATGTGTGCTTTTTACCTGGTTATTTAGCAGACTCACATCCCCCAGAGATGGGTGCAGTGGGCACCAGCAACTTATGCAGAGTTTACACTAGCTCTTACGGAACCTATGGAAGATGATTCACACAAGCGAATACTCAATGGCATGAGTGAGAATGGCCCTTCCAGAAGGCAAGTTACCTCAGAATTAGAGACAAACATGACAAAACCGATACAAAGGAGAGAGATATAACTTGCAAGATCTTCAGATGCTCCCGGTCACAGGTGGGTTGTCAATGTTCTGCAACTCATTCCTTACAATGTACCTGCGGCCTGTATTTTCTCTAGCTTTGTTTTAAAAGTCCCAGTTGAGGGAAACCGCACCATTTCCACTTTAAGGCACTCATCCATGACTTAATTTCTCAGCTGCCTCTTCTGCCTAAGAAAGGGAGAAGAAAGAATCAGATTCACTCACAGTGGCAAAGAAATGTGTATGAGCAATTCCTTCATAAAAGTGGACAAGTGGTCTTATTGAAGTGTCAAGATAAAATGGATAAGAATGTAGTTTTCTTTTCAGTTTTTCACATGGGAGCCTCTTTAGAGGTTTCCATCCTCTTTTTCAGAACCTGCTGGAAACACAGAACTTCCAGGCTGTGTTCCCTCCCTGCTAGTGAATAAAACTCCTAATATCCACAGAAATCAATTCTAGTCTCACAATATCTATGTTCTCAATGAAGGGAAAAGAGAAAGGAGAAGTAAGATACTATCCTTATTTTTAGTGTCTTTTGTATTGTTGAGACCCTGCATAGAGAGTCTTTGTTCTGCTACATCTTAAGCATGTGTGCTTGAAGAGACTGATATATGCAAATGCCTTTGGAAAAAAGGGAGACACAAAGCACTGAAGGCAACCAAGAGGTTTTTCAGAAGTGAAAGAAGATAAAAGTAAGCAAATGACAAACTGAAATTGAAATCTCAAAGGTAAGGATTTTTCAAATCCATATACGCTCATTAAACAAAAGAGAAAGAAAACACAGACTTGTTTTTAAAATTTACAAAAGTTTATATCAACTGTTGTAACATTAATGAGTTACTTTTTTCTGATGAAGTCACAGATCAATCTTTGAAAGGCAGCAGGGAAAGTACAGGAGGGAACAGTACTGGACAGAAATGCGGAAGAAGTTGCTTACGGAGTGACTCAGCAGGATTAGCCAAAGCAACAGGCCCAGAGAGCATGCACACACATTACTTTTAGGAAATGTGCAGAGAAATCAGTGAACCTTTCAACTGACATTTAGAAAAGTTCAGCATTTCAGGAGCGGTTCCTGAGAATTGCAAAGCAGAAAATAAATCTATATCTAGAGAATAGACACTGGTTTCTGCTTTAGATTTATTGCTTCCAAGCAATAAAAGAATTTAGGCTGGAAAACTAATCTGGCCGTGACCCTTCAGGCAATTAGTTAGACAGAGCGACTGCAGAATTAGGTCCTTGCTTGCAACTCACATTTCCTTGTTCCACTGGATCGGACTTAAATACTCCAGAATCAGTTAATTCACTTAGTCCACTGAAGCCTGGGGGAGCAAAGTGTAGATCTGTGACCCATTTTTCGTCTTTGTGATGGCAAATTGGTTATTGCACTTAATGTGTCTGAGAGGCCATAGTCAGAAACCAAGGAGCAAAGAGGTGCTTTCCCTGCCTGGTTTTCCTGTGCGGTGAATACAGGACAGTAATTTGTCTGCCCCCCATGTCTGAGAGACAGGACCCCCATTGTGGCCAGGTTTCTAACTCCAGCATGCAGCTTTTTGTTGCCACTGTTTCTTTATAAATATTAGCAATTTGCCACCAGTTATGACCACTCTGAAGCTAAATAAACTGGTGTGCTATGGTCACACATTAATCTCACCGGAGTTTTGGGGGAAAGCAAAAGCGAAGTGTTTCAATGGGAGATTAGTCTGGGTTATTTTCTATGGAAGATTAATCCAGAAATAGTCTCTGCATTTTCTACTTATTTACACAGCACAAGAATTTATTAAATAGTTCCTAAACCTGCAAAAAGTTAGGGCACTTTCCTGTGACAGTTATGCCATACTTTATCCCTTCCCTTCCCTGTTCTACTATCTTTCTGCTTTACATGATAGCTTTGCTGAAAAGAAGTTGAGTGTAAACGACTTGCAAGGTTCATATTTTTCAGTAGCCTTAAGAAAATAAAGATGAAAGGGACTTAATATTTTTGTTTTATTACTCTCACTTTGAGAAAAGTTCATTTTTGGCTGAATCATTACTCTGCCTTACTTAGAAAAAATGTTAGGGAAGGATTTTTTCCAGAAGTGTATAAATTTTATTGGCTTTTAATAGGGCTACAAAATTCTACAGAATGTGACAGGGTTTTTTTCCATGTGGAAATGGATTTCAAACCTGTAGAAAATTTGACTGTCCCATGAAAAACCTTAAGGAAATTTACTGTGCATTGATTCCCATAGATACACATACATGTTTTGAGATGCTGTTTATCATAAGGAGTTTCTAGGATGCTGTCACCAGAGGACAGGGAATACCAGATATTGAGAACTGTGCAAATTTTTTGTCATGGAGCTGTGTAATTTTAAGACTAATTGGAAAAAAAAATATTTCTTTTCTTATTGAGAGGCATTGTAAGTGACTTGGCAGTCTAGAAACATCCTTCCATTCCTAGAAAATCCTTCTGTTCTCTGGATCCCTTGGTATTATTGAGGTTGTGGCTGAAGTAAGGCAAGATGCTCTGCAGATGAAACCCCATGGTCTGGGAGGTCCATACTCAGGTCCCTTCACGTGTGTACTTATTTACCTGGTGTCAGTCTCAGAGGTACAGACCTACAAAGCGGGATCTAGAAGAGGGGATAGGTCTCTTAGCATCCTTGGGAATCTCTTTAACTGTGCTTTTGAGGCTAACGCTACTTCCTTGACCCCATGTCAGTGTTACAAGAATAAACACATTAAGTGCTACAGATAATTCAGGAAAGGGAGTATACGTATCTGTGGGCAGAGAGAGAAAGATGATTCACATTTACCTTAAAAATGAACACTGACATCCTGGGATTTAAGGATAAAAAGATAAACAACCTTGTGCCATCATGGAAGAGTGTGCAGCAAATCACACAAATCTATACTTATCCTAAACCTGATTCCACGGATATCATTGAAAAAAATTCTCTGACTTGAAAGGGTGTAGGATTTAACCCTCAGAATAGGAAATACTGACATTTGGTGATTTTCCTAGTAAACATTTTTCTTAAGGTTGTTTGGCATTGCACAAAGTAAGCAGCTGTGTAGGTGTCTTTCTCCATGTATATAATTATTTTATCATAAAAAGACTAAGGACAGAGTTGTGTTTGAACAGCCAGGTGCAGTTCATCACTCTCTTAATAGTCTTGGATAATTTGCTGTACTATTTATTGGGCTCTGGTTACTGCTTATAGGGCTTTAAGATCTTGCTGTGACTTAGACAACATTTGAAATACCGGTGTGAAAATATTTTCATACAAATTCAAGAAATTTCCCTTAATTTATAGTGTCAAACTCAAAAACATCTTAAAAAAAATCTAAACGAGCTGACAGTTTTCAGAAGCATTTACTGGTTTTTTGCCTTTGGAAAAGGACAACAGGGACTTCACTTGCCCCAAGTAAAGAATTGGTGACCTGTAAAGCTTCTTTTCCTACATTTTTCTGAGTGTGTGAAGCCAGTTATTTTCTGTATACCAATGTATACAACTCTGCAGACAACCTTAAAATGGTGTTATTTCATGTAACCCAGACTTTGCTGCTCAGTAGTCATCATGGTAGTGGTGGCAGCTTGAAATGATACCATCCAACTAGAAAAAAAAAGGGAATTTCTTACACGCTGCACCCACTCCTATTCTTTAAACATTTTTGGGAAACACAAATTTTTTTTAGCATCTTGTTTTCCTCTGTTCACAAATATTTGTATAACTGCATTTTTTGCTTGTACAGATCAGTAGAAAACTCAGGCCTGCCTTCCTATGTTCAAACTCATTTGGAGACTCTCATTTAAGTAAACATATAAATGCAACTTGTGTAAAATAATACTTGCTCCTCAAGGCAGCTACTGGTTTTAAGAAGTTTTGGTTTCCTTAGTGGCAGTTGTCAGAAAGAAGTTATGCTTTAGATGAACAGTTCACATTATATGTATTTAATGGCAAATACCTAAAATGTCAGTTCTTAAATGCATTAGAGGATAAAACAGGCAGGCATAAACTAGTACGTTTGGAAAAAGCAAATACATTTCACAGGCTATTTGGGGTAGCTAACTACAGAGAATTGTTTATTGAGTAATAACGCTTTGATGATTTCCATTGCATATTTATTTCAGGTTATAATTGATGGGGATATTTTTCCATTACACATCTCCCTAAATCTTTGAGCCATGGCGTAACACTGTGCATTTGCCAACAAAATGATTTAGCTGAAATGTTAAAAAGAGAGACAGATATTTAAAATACATTTAAATGTGTAAAAGATGTTTGATATCAATACTTGAATGTCTGTGTGCTAGTTTTTAAGTAAATATCCACATGCAAATCCTTTTACCTATGATGTCTTCCCTAACTGTCTTCTTTATTCACTGTGTTAGCAGGTGGTTTAGATGCTCCGTAGTGGGAGCTGTTTGAGCATGTAACAAGATGTATGTGGTTTCCCATGAAATTTGTTTTTACACAGGTGTAAACAAATGTACAGAGTGTAAGAAACGTCTCTTATGCAATCATTAACAAAACCAGAAATACTTATCTTCCCTCTGTTCAGGGTCTCAGAGCATAATCCATGTTAAAATTCATCAGTGTTAATTACAAGTAGATTTTTGTCTTATTCATCATTAAGTTATGAATAAGGTGTGACACCATCAGCCCATACATTAATAAAAGCACAGCTGTAAGCAGCAATTAGCAGAGAATGAGCTTCATATCAGTGTTTTGCCTTTTAAATAACTGGGTTATCCTCAACCCTGACTGGTAGTGACAGATGCCAATATGATTATTCACTCAGTTTACCAAACAAGTAAAATCTTACTAAAAACACCAGTAAGTTCTATAACTGGTGCAATGTCATTAATATAATACTCTGGAGATGTGCTGTAGTATAAGCATTACCACTAACATTCAGCCTATAACCCTTGGTGAGGTATTTTCTTCCCATGAATGAGCACTAGTCAAACATTTTAGTATTGAACTCATTGTTCCCATTTGTATCGTTTTTTGGTGAATATTATTGCATCATTTTTTAGAAAGGAACAGAATAGAAATTTGAATAACTGAGGATGGAGCTTAGAAACTATAATGTGCTCTTAATGTATTTTTCTGATATTTCATCAAGATAGGTAAGTTTTATGGGCAGTAAAACTAGATGACGCTTAATCCTTATTCTGAAAAGTACACATTGAAATAGGGAATGCACTTGACCCATTATGATGTAACCTTTAGACCTATCTTGTATAACAGTATTTGCCAGATGCTAGAGACTGAAAATTAATTTCAAGTTAGATGTAACTCTTTTGCTTGCTACTGATTTGGGATCAGTAGATTTTGATCACTTGATCAAAAGATTTGGAATCCCTTGCGGTTGTTTCAGTATGTCAGGTTAAGTCTGTTTAATCTCTTTATGATCAAACTTCATCCTCCAGAGCAGATAAGGTAAGGCTGGGTTTATCATGGATAGGATTATTTTTAGTTTTTTTCCTAAAGGGCAAAGCTTCCTATCACAGTTAAGTAGTAGAGTCAGTAGAAGTACAGGGAGCTAGAAGTCAGTGTTTAGACACATGTACACACATATAAGTACCTGCAGACATCTCACAGACTTCCTACCTGACAGAATAGCTCTGTAAGAGAAGGCAGGAGCTTATTGCTCTGGAATCAAGTCTCTGACTGCTGTAGCAATGTCCTCCATGCAGTCCAAGAATGGCTCCAGCTGCAACACCAGGCTCTCATGTACATCCTCATCAACTCTGTCTTTGCAAAGACAGAAAGTAGAATTGACTTCTGCATCCAAGAGAGAAAGGTGCTGGAGAGGGAATACTGAAAGATAGCTTGTAGCAGAGTTAAGCTCAAGTATGACAATGACAGGAATATTTCCTTCCCTTCCCTCTGAAAGGATACCTTAAGGGACCTTTGGTAAGCATATATTGCCATCTGCGATGGAGAAGCTGTCTGACCGACAGGTCACTTCTCTTTGGTGAGTGCTGTAGCAATTGGTAGAGAAGCCATGTCTTAATTGGGTTTTGTTTTCGTTTGTTTTTTGGTTGCTTTTTTGTTGGTTTTAGCACAGGAGAGAGATTTTCCATGCAAAAGTGAAGTGTGTTGATGGCTTGGGAATCAGACCTTGAGTGCTCTCTGATTTTTATCTGTCCCTGCACAGCCCTGCCATGTGAACAATTTTTCTATATAGTAATTTTTATCTGTGACATTGGAATTTTCTTGGATAGAAAGCATCATTTTGCAGTGAAACTGGGATTTTCTGGGGTGTGTATTACTTGTGGGGGTGAAACAGCAACCTCTTTGCCTAGTTTATTTTGTGTATTTCAGTGTGTATTTCATTTCAGTTGCCAGATGTCAGAAGGATTTAGGTCTTTATGTGGAAAAAAACCCACGTACAACAGAATTGCCCCAAGTCCTCTCAAGAGCCCATCACAACTGCCTATGGTAAAGAAAACAATTTCTGGAAGTAATAGATTAATTGTTCATTTTAAAACATGAACCTTAATGAACTCATGGTACCTTCTTATTTCTTGTTTAGTTACAGGCAGGTCTGGTCCTTTAACATTGCAGATAGTGTCAGGGACTTACCAAAACTATAGGTCTTGCAACGTACCCTGAAGAGGATCAGAAATTCTGATTAGTTGGATTTATTTAGAAAGCTTGTGCCTCTGTTAGATCTCTTTGCCTGAGCATGCCTTATTTCTGGCTCCCACATCTTCATCCTGGGCTCTGTAAACTGCATTATCCTGAGGAGCAGAGCAACCTTGGCAGTTCCCAGTACATTAGGTTGCTGTTCCTGTAAAACAATTAAGCTCAAACAGCAAAATTAAGAGCTTGTGCCAGGTAGAGGTAACAACTGGAGGTGAGCACCTGGCAAACAGCAGGGTCTTAATTGATAAATATCACCTTTTTCTATTTTCTCTTTTTTTTTTTCTTTTTGTGATCTCAGGGTACTTGTGAGTGATTTTTTCTGGTACACTTGACATTTGACTTGTTTGCTGAATTATACCACAGATGTCTATAAAAATCAGATTTTAATCCATATGGTTTAGTTATGATATGTAGTTTCTACTACAAGATATATTATCCATTCTCTAAATTGATAATAGAGCTGTAAAATACACATTTCTCATGTATTTCTATGTCACACCAGCATATTTTTCTGCATATTACAATGCCAGCTAAACTTCACTACTCAAGGTTTATTCAGATGAAACAAAAAGCAAGATTCTGGTTTCAGCAAACATTTTAAACAATATTGACATAACTTCTCTGAAATTTTCACCCTGTTCTCAACCTAGTAAGTGTTTGAAGCATTAGTGACAGAAAATACCACTTCCAAATGTTTCCAGAGCCTCTATTTCACCTTTTTTTTTGCAATTCTACACGTTAGGACCAATTTCCAAAAATATTATTTTTGCTTTTGTGAAAGGAGGACATTAGGATGTTTACAAACCCTTACAAACCAATGTAAGATCTCAATTGAAGGTTTTTGTTAACTTTCTCGGAAGTGTAATCGTATGTGTATAGTGAAAATCACATCATTGATTGCATTTCACATGACAAAGTCCTTGCACAATGAAATCAAAGTGGTTTTGCAATAAGTTATAAAGAAGTCAGGATTTCACAAGATCAGAAAAATAATTGCCAGATTTGTCATTTTCTTCTCATTGTTATGCATCACTATGCCTGTGTGCAGAACCCTGGTAAGGACAAACTACGATTTATATACTGAAGGCAGATTTTGAGATGCAAATGGCATTTAGTAAACAAAGCTCCATGTATACAATGTTATGAGGCTGTCATGGCGCCTTTCATATTCTAGATTTAGCATATTAAAATCAACATAAAAATTGCAATAAATACCTTCTCTAGCCAAGTACATATGAATTCTGAATACAGAACAAGGAGGAAAGTATATTGGAAGTACATCAAGAATTAGTAACTAAATCAAAGAATTCTTAATTAAATTTTGAGCATAAAACAGAGAATACGGGCATTTTATAACCTGAACAGAGTTCTAGAAAGTACTGTGTGTCCCTATACACATACATCCTCTTTATTATCATGCAAATAAGTAAGCTTCTCAAATCAAAGCCCCCTGTGCGCACTTATTCCGTTACTCTGCTGGAGACATCATTCATGAGTGTTTTATGGGGGTTTTGCACAAAATCTGCCTTTTTTTTCCTGTCTTTTTTTCTTTTTTTTTTTTAATTAAACTGAATGAAAGCTCTCTCACGTTTGCAAATAGAAGGTGCCAATTTAGTTGGTGTTATTTCATTTTACATAATCTCAACTGAGTATTTCCCCTATCTCATATGCTCACGTACTGCAGGGTAGAAAAAAACCAAAGGAAAAATTGAGGCTTGATGTCACTCTCCATTCTTGTCATTTAGCTTACAAGGTCAGTCAGACTCCTCAGGCTCCCTGTGTCATCAGCCTGATCAAGAGATGAAAGGGCACTCCTCAAGAATCAGAGACACACCCCTAAGTACCCTGCAGCCATGTCCCCTTCCCCCTTCCTGTCTTGGGGGGTTGGACTAGATGATCTTTTGAGGTCCCTTCCAACTTGTAGTGTTCTGTGATTTTTGTCCCTTATGTTGGCACAAGAAACAGAAATGTAAAATCCTTTCCTTTTTCTCTCCCTTTCTGTGTCACACATGGCACAACCAGGTTTCCCTGGCATGTTTGCCCATACAGAAGAACCAGAGCAGACACCTGAGAACCAGGGCTGAGGTACTGACTGTGAGTGCCACCAGTCCCACAGCAGATCTGTAGCCTGAGTCACTCCTTGAGGAGTGCAACAGAGATGTCCTCTGTTCCCTGACTATAGAGAGAGCATGGGGGAATTAGCTGGGCACCCTAAGTAGTTCAAGTGAAGCAATTTCAATGTGCAAATGAACTATGAATTTGTTTTCCTCTGACTCGCATTATGACAAAGGCATGGAAGTCACTAAGATTTCTAAACAGATGTCCTGTGTTAGCTTACACACGTTTGCTTCTATTCGTTGCACAACAACTCCCAATCTGAATATTGTTTAAAGAAATTAACTCGCAATTTTGGTCATCACTAATTTAGGGGCACAAAGTCTGAAGAAAACAAGATGCTTCTATGGCCTCTGTCTGCAGGTACAGATAGTTTTTCTCACAAAACTGAATTTCATATACTACCTCTCTAAGCATATTGAATGTTAAGTAAAAGTAACTGTTACTTGCTGAGGAGCAGGTGGTGTATTCAGTAGGTACACATAGTAAGGACAGGGTCCCGCTGTTTTAGCATGTTAATTCAGATCTGGAGTACCCTCTTGAACCTCCTGGTTACTGAATTTCCTGAGAGCTCTGTAAACCCCACTGATTGATGTTGTAGAGGAGTCTCAGCACAGATACTGGACTCTCCATGGACTCAACCAAACTGAGAGATATGCTCCACTTGTGCACTCATTGAGTTCCTTCCAGCTGTGCACCTGATATACTGTAGCCTGAGTCAGCTCCAGAGCAAAATCATGCAGGCACATGCAGGGTGGATCTTGGGTCACCTTCTGTTGTCAAAACGATCTCGTCAGAAGTGTGAACCCAATGACATGTAAGGAAGGTTTTCTAGGACAAGCAGCACAAATTCTTGGAAGAGCTGGCTTACAGGGCAAGTTTAAAGAGCTATTGTATTACCGTCTTCAGCAGAAGAAACTTACATTGTCCTGAGAGATGCTTTAAAGAGAAGAATACCGTGTAAGTGCATTCAGCATCTTGGCAAGTAAATGCATCAGGTTTAATATGTTCTCTCATGCTATGTTGATATATATGCTGACACTTTTTAATGACATAGCGCATAGGAATACTTCCTGATTGTGTGCTACAATGTTAAGTTTGGGACTGGGAAGCTCGAAATTTATAAAGCATCTTCAATTATCAATGTATATGGGTGTATAAACTATGTTCTTAAAGTCAGCTGCTGCCTGGTATGTATCTTCTGTATGAAAAAGATGACACTAAAATGTGGCTGGTGAAGCAATAAAAAGTGTAGCATTCAGTAAAAGAAATAAAACAAGAAGATAACAAAAACAGATCATAGAAAATGAAATAAACAAGGCTGCTGCCACAATAGAATCCAACCCACCATTTCCCACACACTTCATACATATGCAATGGAATATAAAGCACAGATAACTTTTTAGTAAGAAGAATGAACCACTTGTGCCCACACACTCTTACTTCTATTTTCAAAATGTGTGGGTAATGGGTGCTGCTCTGGTATCATTCCCAATTTCTTTCTGAGCAGAATGAACTACGAGTGAACTTCAGAAGCGATTTAAACTCATACATCACATCGGTACATCACACTCAGACATGCTCACAGTAGCCACTGACAAGATAAAAGGGTGGTGGTTAGCTGAAACCAACAAGGGGAAGACAGAGGAGCTGAAAAGTGATACATTTTTCAGTTTAGTAATTTGCAGGCAAAACACATGCAGTGTACATTGAACTGAAAAGGAAAGATTTCTAGGGTGTTATTAAAGCAGAGAAACAGCCACAAAAATAATCATTTGAATCACCTCAAAATGCTGTTTTTGTCGAAAGCAATCTGCCTGCTTTCTTTTCAGCTGCTTAGTCCCCTGTTTTAATCTTTCTCTTTCTTTTTTTCCACTTTGTGTCACTTTTGAATGAAAAATGCCTTTTCAAAACTGAAATGCAGTTTCATTTAGAAATGTGGAAATGAAACAGACTTTAACTTGGAAAATATTCATAGGAAACATTTCAATCCTTTTTCTTTGTGTCCTTATTCCTCCTGCCTCATTTTTCTTAGCTAGAGTTGCAATCTGGGAACAAATATAGTATTCATCATGAGGACCCTCTTTTTTTTAGGGTTTAGAGTCCTCAGTTTCTGTGGAAGCAGTTCTGGTGTGACTGCTGTGATGTCATTGGATCTGCATGCATGTATGCAAGTCTTTCAGATAGACCTAACTAGTACATATCCATCTAGATGTATCAAAAAATTTGCATTAAAAGCTTTTATTTATGGCATTGGAAGCTTATATTTAGGCAGCTTTTTTCTTCTTTCTGAGTCTGGTCAAAATAATTGTTCTTTACAAAGGTTTCCATGTCATCTGAGAGGTGGGTTTTTTTGTTTTCTTTTGGTTTTCCTTTCTTTTAAATGCTATTGGGGAAAAAAACCAAACATGCTTCCCACTTACTCTGACTAGCTTTGTCTACAGTCTCAGTTACTTCTAGCTTATCTACTCTGGGAAGAGAAAAGCCAGTAACAGGGCAATGTCTACTTTAATGTTGGGTGTTACATCTTTTGGTCTGAGAGGAGTTTGTGAACAGTGTGGGTAAGAAGGTCACACATCAACACTTATACCTTAGGAATAAATCAAAAATAGGAGAAAAGCATTAAGTGAGCAAAAATGCACATACCTTAGAGGGATGTCTATGTTGTTCCACCGGTTTGACCAACTCTGAGCATTGCAAGGAGAACTGCTAAATAAAGGTCTGTTTCTATTAATTCAGCAACTGTTTTCTCAAGCCATAATATATCAAAATAACCACAGTGCTACTTAGTGATAAAGGAGGATTCTTATGGAGCATTTTATGTTTATACTGTGATTTAGAAGCAGTCATCCGGTCAAAGTCTGTGTCTCCAGTTCAGAACATGCATTTCTTTGCAGAACTCAGCATGAATAGAAAGAAGGGTGTAAAGACTTGGGAAAAATAGTAATGGAGATGTCTTCCACCTGTTCAAAACCTCCAGAGTTGTGTCTGGTAAGCAAAGCTTTTTGTTGTGATATCCGCTTTCTATTCAAGAAATTTGCTATGCAGAATATAAACTGAAGACAATCTGATCAAATTCCTGCTTTTCAGTTAAGTTCTCCAGGCAGATTCCTCATTTTGAAAGAAACATAGGTTTCTGCACACCTATGCCCCTGTAGAAAGAAACCACAATCACTGAGAAGTGAACAGTGACATTGGGACTGTAACTCAGAACCTATTTTTGGGAAGAGATCAAAGTCTCTTCCCTGTAAGGTAAATGGGTACAGTGAGGTGTCTAACTGTATAAAGAATGCTAGGGATTATTCTACTATTGTTTGCCTTCTAGCAACGGGGATTTACATTGGTTTTCCTTTCCTTCCATTGAAGGAAAACCCTGAATCCCTAAATGGGGAGTTTTCTGGGCTTTGTGTCTTGCTAGTCTTGCTCTTCCTAAATTGGATATACTGTTGTAGTCTAACCTGAGAGCATCCTTGCATTTCTGACAAGGAGCCAGAGCTAGAGCCCTCAGCTGTTTTTCAAATTGGCAGGCACTGAGTAACTAGTAGAGAAAGTGAAGTGCTTGTTCTTGCTTACATGATTATTATTTTTCCCAGACATTATGAATTGAAATAAGCCATCTGTTATAATAACAGTGTGCCTTGCACTAAGAAGCGTGGCTTTAACTAGGAGTGGAAACAAATGTCACATAAAAATGAGTTTGGGGATCCACATATACATCCAAATTAGATAGCACAATAATACCAGCAATGGATATGTACATAAAACTTGTTTTGTGAGAAAATGTACTATTGTTTTCAAAGTGAGACACGGTAGTCTGATACAATTTTAAACTGATAACAACCAATCTATTCACTTGAAAAAGATGAAGTTTATTCACTGTCCTTCAATATTAAATCTATGTATTCCTAGACTACTAATCAGGCGAGTAAATCTGAAATTGAGTACTGGGTTTTTCTTTACGATTTTAGATCATTATTAAAGCTGTTTTCAAAACAGCTTAAACAAAAAAACTGAAGAGCACTAAAAGTCTCTACAGCCTTTTGACCTGAAAAGGTTTTTTTCAATTATGCATTAACAGTAATCTACAAAATAAATTGCCACATCTGTGAGAACAGATCTTAACTCTCCTGCAGAGCTCAGTTGGATGGTCTATTCTTTGGGAGTTTTATCATGCTGCCTTTTCTCTTCTTTGAAAGGTTTATACTTGACACTAAAATTGGGCTAAGAACTTTATCACCATTATACTTATTCTCACTTTTAACAATTATTTGCAGGATCATATCATAAGAAAAAAACCCTCAAAATATGTTCTTAAGATGCCAATTCCACAAGTGCAGTTTAGTGTTGCAATACTGTAGCCTGTCTTCCCAACTGCTGTCTTCCCATTGTTTCTTCATGTGTACCTGCACCTTTATCCTTCAGACTTATACTTAAATCTGATTTCTTTAGGGTAGAATTGGCAGTTGTTCTATGTTCATGAAACAACTTATATGGAGAGATCACCAGCAGACTAAAGGGCTATTTCTGTGCAGGAATAGAATCATTGAATCACAGAATGGTTTGGGTTGGAAGGGACCTTAAGATATATAGTTCCAACCCCCTGCCATGAGCAGAGACACCGTCCACTACACCATGTTGTCTAAAGCCCCATCCAACCTGGCCTTAAACACTGCCAGGGAGGGGGCAGCCACAGGTTCTCTGTGAAACCTCTCTCTCATGTTTGGATCTTTAAGTAAGTGGGAATTTTTGTCTTGAAAAAATTGTTTCGGTAGTAAGAGATAGGTTGTGTCACAAGTTGGAATCTGAATACTGTATTCAGGGACAGATTGTGCTGCAAACTAAATAATAGCTCAGAATCTAGATCTTGTTGTAAACTTCTGCAAAAATATTAGTATTTAATTATCAAGTGATACTGAAGTCTCCACTGGACCTGCTGAAATTCCACTGGTCACCAGGTTACTTTAATCAGGACACCCTTATGAGCAAGCAAACCACCCTGTTCCACCATCCCAGGGATGTATGGCAGCATGATTTTTTTTTTTATTCTCCTAGATGAGGAATGTAGGTTTCTATGCAGAAAGTACTGCTCTTATCAGAAGCTTTCTGTGATTCCTCTCCATCATTTACTTCAAAGGAGAAACAGCCTCAGAGGGGTTATATGTTTTTCAGGGGTCACAGTCTGCTGTGAGAGATCCAAATATAATTTTATACACATTCTAGCAGATGTAAAAATTTTTCTCTGGTAACATTGCCCTCTAATTAGGCATATGGACATTCAGAAAGGGATGCATGAACCTAAGATTTGATTTAACACGAGGAAGGAAGTCCAACTTCTTAATATTATTTTGAAAAGTACTTACGGTGTAGTAGTATGTACATTGAACCAAAAGCTGTAATTCTGACCTGAAAAGGTTACACTGTAATTTCAAGTGTGAAATGACCTAAGTATGAAAATTAGTAAGGACCTGTTAGCACAAAATGATCAAATGATCGCTTCAGAAGGGCACACCTGGAAAACACATTTCGTTCATTATATAATATCTGCAAAGACTTGCTTCATAATTCTGATCTGCAGCTATTTCTTTCTTACTAAATTTTAGGCCAATAAATTAACCAACAGCCTTCTTTCTCAGTGCTCTACTTGGGAATGGGAAATAGTAGCTTACTGGTGTGGTGAAAGGATAAGAAGGATAAGATATACAAGGTGCTTGAGTATTCATTAAAAAGAACTTATGACTACATGGATAGACAGGTGACCTTTTCACAGAATCACAGAATGTTGGGAGTTGGAAGGGACCTCGAAAGATCATCTAGTCCAACCCAGAGCAGGATCACCTGGGCTAAATCACACAGGAACACATCCCAGGTGGGTTTGAATGTCTCCAGAGAAGGAGACTCCACAACCTCTCTGTGCAGTCTGTTCCAGTGCTTTGTCACCCACACAGTGGAAGAAGTTCCTCCTTACATTCACATGGAACTTTCTATGCCCCAGCTTGCACCAGTTGCTCCTTGTCCTGTCACTGCCATCACTGAGTAGGACCTGGCTTCATCCTCCTGACTCTCACCCTTTACCTATTTACAAACATTTATGAGGTCACCCCTCAGTTTCCTCTTCTCCAAGCTAAAGAGGCCCAGCTCCCTCAGCCTCTCCTCATAAGGAAGGTGTTCCACTCCCTTCATCTTGTTGGTGGCCCTGCGCTGGGCTCTTTCAAGGAGTTCTATGTCCTTCTTGAACCGAGGGGCCCAGAATTGGACACAATATTCCAGGTCTGGTCTCAAAATCTCTGAAATCTATTTATTATTGATATATTATATATATAATTTAATATTATATCTGTTGAATACCTTCAGGTTAATTCAGCAAACACCACACACCCACATGCGCATATATAAATCACTAAGGGAGAGAATGTCAACCACTTGCACAGAACATGTAGAAGAACAAAATTGTCTCAGACATGGTAACCCAACTAATAAACAGCAAGCCAGCCTTCAGGAGCCACAACCAAAATTCTGGTCCTGAGATTGAAAGCGCACTATGCCAATTGTAGGGTTTCTCTTCAGAGGCTGCTATTTTCAGTAACCTCAAAACATGCCAGTCATCCCTCAAATGTGCACAGGTATCTGTGCATACACATGTTCCCTGCCCTCGAGACCCACCTAAATTAGTGGAAATCCTTGGAAAGGAAAGGGTACTTTAACAGGGCATTGGTGTTGTACCTCATTGTTAGCTATCACGCTATTATATTAGACATTCATCTTTTATCCTTGTTCAGCTCCAGTAATAATGTGTCATCTAAGACTCCTGACTCTTAATTAGAAATCATACTGCTATTCTTCACCTCACTCTGTTATGCCCTGCTGTGACTTCTCTGTCAGTCTGCTCTTTGCTCTGATATGATACAAGGTGGGGGAGCACAGGGGTTAATGCAATTATTTACATATGGTAATACAGTGTATAGCAGTGAATTAATAAAACAGTTTGCAGCATTTCAGTGCTAAAAAAGTAATTAGATACCATCTCATCACTGATTTTCCAATTGAAGCATGCCACATTTAACTTCTAAACTTCATGCTCTTCGCGCAATTCCAGTGTCACCTTAGTTTTGGAGAACAATGTGCAATCAGGCTGGATTTGGAGGGGCTGAAAGATGGTAGACGTAAAAAAAATATTTCTTTAGAGTTCTCTTTGGGGATTTCATGGCTTGTTTATGAAATCGGGCACACGAAATTTTCTCCCCTTACAGTGTCACCCTTTTTTAATACTTCGCATTTCTTCCAAGTGGCCACAGTATAATACTAAAGAAATAATAATGTAATATAGGGTTATCTTTTGGAAAATAACTGCAAGTACTAAGTGCTGAGTGCTATCTTTACAGAGAACCCAGACCTACTGAAGTAAGAGGGAAAATTGACTTGCCTTGCAGGAGGCCGGAATGCCACCCACAGCGGTGCCTGATTGCCAGACAACACTCAGCTCCTGCTGTCCGAAAATCACTGCCGTGCCTGATATCTAGCATTGGTCAGTCAAAAGATAAGACACTGAAATAACCAGTGCAGACAGAAAAAGCCAGAGCCCTCGCTCGTGCAGAATGGTGTCGCTCTGAGAGCAATTACACCATGATGATTTATACCAGCTGAGGAGACGGATGCATGATTTTGTATGTACAATACATGTTGCTATCTTTATAGTTACAGCTATACCTTGGAGGAAAAATTGATTAGGAATATAAATATTTATGCGTGATAGTGATTTTAATAAGCAATTACATTCATTATTTAAATATTTTCATAATTGCTCAGTTCATAAGATATATAAATATATAATATGTATAAGTATAATATATATAAAAATATTTTCATAATTGCTCAGCTCATAAAACCAAGCACTAAAAAAGAACATCTGATAATATTATGCCATCATTCCTAATATCATCTCATCCACAGACAAATTAATGTCCTTTCTGATTCTGCTAAATTAAAATCTATCGGATTGTAACTGCAAACATAAAGACATAACATACCAATGAAAGCTGTAACGGAAGAAAATTAATCCCAAATCTTACAGCATGTTCTTATCAGTCACCAGCACCAGGTAATACAGAAATAAAATTGGTAGCAGAGGCAGTCAGTGGTCTTTTATGTCTATTTTCAAAATGCAGGAGCATGTGCAGTAGAAATATATTCTATGAGATTATTTTTATTAAGGGTAATGCTTTACTAAGTATTTAAGCAGAAAAAAATGAGAAAAAAATAAGTTCTGCTCACTTTGTGAGTCTAAGTGATAGTATCTCAGTATGGCAAACCTGATTCAGGTCAGGATGAAATTTACTCTAACTTAGACATCATCAAGAAGCATCAGGAGCAATTCAATCCCCTGCTGTCCCTCAGCTGGCTGTTTCTACTGCCAAATGAGTAAGAATCCCAGACAATTTCTCAAAGCAACAAAAAGTGCAAGATTATAGTCTCAAGCCATCCTAGAGACCTTTCTGTCCTGGGAGTGAGACAGAATCTGCCTTACCAGTTTATTCAGACTTGGGTTGGCATCGAGAGCCTAATGCAAAGAGAAGGAAGATCCACTGCAAAACTTTGTCCCAGCTGACTGGTGCCAGAGACTATAACTGTGTTGGTGTGTGGCACTGGCTTGACAAAAGTGCAAGACCATGTTTTTTGCAGATTTAAGAACCTATCAAGAACACCCCAGCTGCCCACTCAGCAACAAGTGGCCCTTTGCAACCAGCAAAGTCTAAAAGCGATGCTGCACCTGGAGGATGGATGAGAGGCAGCAGAGGGAGAGAGAGAGAGAGAGATCTTTAACAAGACCTTATCTATTGCACCAGGACACTAGATTTTTGCATGGTGAGGTTTGAGTATATATAAACAGTAACGGATTTCCCTGGAAATATAATTTCTTCTTCTTAGCCTTGATTGTGCCATGTCTTAGATTAATAAATATCAAAGCTGTGGTAATGACAGAAATAACATTGCCAATTTAGATCAGATTGAATATTGCCCTGAAAAGAGTCCAAAGCAAACAAATTTATGCTGTGTTCAGAAACCTGTCAGAAAGAGGTTGGAATGTACATTAGTCCTTAGCAGAAGTGACTGCAGAGTTTATCCATCATAGTCTAGTCCAGGGATGCTGAAGTCACAAGGATTTATGGAAAGGGGAGAAGGGACCCATAGGCATACATGAGCAGAGACAGAGATCCATTTTTCAGTGGAGGCAATACAGTCACTTAAACTAAGAAAACAACCAATAAACAAAACCAGGCAGTGACAACTATTAAAGTTCTGAATCATTACTGGTCTGCATGCAGTATTATTTAGTATGTAGAGTAAGTAATAGGTACATATGTGCGAGTTTTATTGGTGATGGTGAAGCTGAGGAACAGTGCCTTGGTTCTGAGCCATGCAATATGTGATAAGACACACTGAGTGAAATCCCAGCCTAAATGAAATTAATGAGACTCCTACCATTGATTTTAGCTGGATGAGGATTTAATGCCTTGTTCCCACCAAGAATCTTACACTGTAAATTAATTTCTTGGCAGTCTAATACTGTCTCTCATTAGAGCACTTCTTGTCACATTTGTATAGAATGGACACTCTGTGCTCACAGTAAAGTAAAATGCCACACGTGTTGAAAAATGTGAGACATTTCTATACATTAAACAGCTCCTTAGGACTTCAGAGCTAAAGCCAGGCGAGGGAATTAATCTGCAGTCTGGCTTCACTGAAAAGTTCCCATCATCTGCTCTAAATGTTGCTGTAATACATCTCCTCCTCCCTTTAGTTCAGATTTGTAAATGCAATGAAATCTTCCATGGTTTATTCTGAGAAAGAAGAATTACTATACTTTTATGGTGGTGTAATTGCTGTATAATAGCTAATAATGATGCATCTGCAGTATCATAAGCACAGGATTATAAAATCCAGTGCAAACAATTAGACCCTCTGTTATATCTCCGAAAGTTATTTCAGAAATGGGATGAGGTTCACTCATTCGTGTAGACAGATGCTATTTTACATTTGGTAATGTAGTGAGGAAGATAGCTTATCTAACCCTTTGCAGTCATGATCAGCTGTTTTAGAAGGTCTTTCAAAACAAAAACACTGGAAAAGCTACCTACAACTTCGACATAAAAAGCAAGGAAAAAGAGCAAGAAAACTCAATAGGTGTAAAGCAGGCCTCCTTGAAAAGCAGGTGGCACTTATGCATGTGCTCGTGTCTTTTTGTGGCAGCAGCTGTCTTGCTTTAAACTCCAGTACCGCAGTGTGAGACCCACTGCTTTTTGAGGACTCAGGTAGTAAACAGCTCCTGTGCAAGGTGTTATATATCCATCAGCCTGGACTACCCTACTTTGGTTAAGGGGCAGAATTAAAGAAAAGCTTTCATTTGGAAAGCGAATTGAAATGTAGTTTTTTTAGCAATGAGGTTTTAAAAAAAGAGAGCATTTTTTTTGAGAAGGATCAAGGTTATGAAAAATGTCACATATTGAACATACTGCTAATGGCTTCCCTGCCAAAAGTGCTGTTGGCTGTTGAGCTGAAACGGATCCACCTCAAACTTCTGCTGGTACATCCTTTGTACCACACCAGTTCGGTTTGTGTTCTTTTCCCACATATGCAGATCTACTGCAGATCCGCAATTCCTGGAACCTGAAAGTTTCCCCCACTGCTGCATCCTGTCAGTTTGCATAAATACACCTCCAAAAACTCAAGGTCCAACTCTTCTGCCGGGAATCAGTTGGTCCCTGCTACTGGTTTTCTGTTGTACTTTTTTCCTCATCTTTTTAGGGGGGAGAGGAGCTCCTGGCAAACAGTCACACAGAAAGAAAGATTTTATGTGGAAAAAAAATTTCTATAAGTAGCATTGCTCGAGTTAAACATAATTATGATCTGGCTTATCCTGTAATAGTTAAAGTCTCAGTAGGGGATGGCATAGAGGGCATGACGAGAAAGCCTGCCTATGGAAAAAGAGACACATTCAGCTCCTCTCCTGTTGATATTGTGCGGTGCTGTTAAGGAAAAGGGCTGTAGGGTTTTGTGGGTTTTTTCCTTTATTATCCTTCACTGGCAGCCAAAAATAATGGTCAGACCTGAAACACAGTGGGAGCTCAGAAACAAAACGTGATGACGAAGGAAAGGATTGTGGAAAAAAAAAGATTGAGGAGAATGTATTGTGCGAGTGAAGTTGAAAAGGATTGATAGAAGCTGAGTTGGGACAAGGCTGCCCCGTGACAGGAACTGAAATGGCAAACACATTGCGCTGTGTGTACTATCTCGATCAGCCTCTGCTGACACAGGGAGACTGGCAATGCAGAGACTGTTATTGCACCCTCAGGTCTATGGGAATGGCATTAAGAAAATGTCATATACTATTTAAATTATGCCCGGCTTGCAAAATGCCTTACTCTTTGAAGACTTGTACAGAAAAAGATGATGTAGCCTTTATATGCCTTGGAGGACAGCTGTAGGTTTAGGCTTTATTTTCTCCTTTGCCCTGGGGAAATCTCCTATTGACTGTGGATGACAGCTACATTGCAGACCAAAAATTCTCATAAATCATGCTATGAGTTAAGTGCATGCTTATTTATTTGCAACCACTCTCTAAAACCCTGTTTCCTTGGGGACACTATTCATCCCACAGCCACAGCGAGCGCTGAGCAAAAGCAAGGTGCTGAATAGGGCAAACATGACCAAGCTGCCTCCGAGGAGGGCAGGTGGGGAGAAGAGGCAGATTTCACTACAGAAGATGCTTCCCTTTGCCAGAAAAGTCAGATAGTACAAGGGCTTTCTCATTTTCGGGGCAGGTGTCCCAGTGTCTCTAGAAAGGAATTGTATCTTATTTTGATTGGAAGGTGAGCATTTTAAAATACTTCTTCTCTGCACAATATGCATGGCTTTGCTTGTGATGCACGAGCTCCTTTCAGGTAGACTTTCTATTCTTTGAATTCACTGGCTCAAAATATTTATTTCAGGTAGCTGCTTTATAAACTGGTCTTTAGAAGCTTTTTTATACAATGCCATGAGAAGGAAAATTCTATCCTTCTATGAAGTTTATCACTGTGAGCTCCCATACATGGGTACCCCATTTCAAAAAAAAATTTTGCTGCACAGCTTTATTTTATATTAATTGGTCTTCCAGTGCTATGAGTCCTGTAAAGTCAAGTGGAACATTAATATTAGACATTAAATTCCTTTAAACTGGCCACTGAATCCCACCTTGTCCACCAACCTGACCCCTCATCCTTGCCTTGCCATCCATGTGGGCTTGATGCAGGATTTGTCAGGTGGGTTTCTCTTTTTCAGGTCAGGCTGAACACTGGGCTGATGTCAAGCTTGGCAGCTTGTGCATTTGGCACTGGAGCCCAAGAGCAAGATTCAGTGTTTGAAAGCAGGCCATTTACGACTCTACAGGGTGTCTTGCCTGGCCTTCCTTTGTTGTTCAAGGAGGATATAGAGCTCCTGTACATTCCACATATTCCTGCTGTGGCCACACAGTGCCCACACCCAAGTTGCTGAATCCTAACTGTCCAGCCCCTCAAATCAATGAAGTCTTTTTCTTTAGATCTCTTGAGAGACTTCTTTACACCTGAAATAATGAATCACCTCTTCTATTAATGTATCTGTTGTTTTGCTTTGGCTAGTTACTTTATTGCATAAACTCTCAAACATTGGCAGCTACACATCTTCAGGCTATGCATTTCTAAGTGATAGATAGATATATATATATATATATTCATTTTCTCAGTTTGTACTGCAACACCAAGGACATCTGGTAGAGGCTTTGCCACAGAAGTTCTGCTTGATGTGACAGGAGTGGTGCCTATTGGTTACACTCAGGTTCTTATTAAGATGACCGAGGACAATAATTAAAGCTGACATTCTTAAGGCTTTTTATTGCCTGTTTAAGCCCAATTCTGTCATTCTCTCCTCTCTCCCTCTCCCTATTACTTTTTTGGAGAAGCAGCTGTAACGGTAAGTCCAAATGGCTACCCTATCCTGCCCTATCCTATCCCTCTATGTTCACAAGGACTTATGTAACCTTCAAGTTGGATATAAAATTCTGTCTCTTCTGCATCTGCACTCCTGAGTAAGAAAAAGTTACTAAGGAGGAGAAAACTGAAGAAAACTCAGAAACATCAAGAAATAGCTATATCGTGTACTCTAAACAGTATTTCCAATTATTCATTCGTTTTTAATTATTTCTCATCTTCATCTTTCTTGACAGCTTGTGAAATGAAATTCTTCAGGTGATGCAGCTCCTTTTTGCATTTACACTTTGTCTATTTTAGAAAATTATGCATCACAGAACGGAATATTTGCTAGTTAGCAAGAATAATCATTTATCTTACTGTAATTTCATGTCATTACCCATTAGTAAAAATGATTGGCAATGCAATTTTCTTTGGAATAAAACCAATTAATATTCACCTCATTATCTGCTGTTCAGATACTTCTAAAAGCAAAACTTGAGACTTTTTTAGGAAGCAGGCCATTAAAAGAAAAAAAATCATATGACATGTTAAAAATGGTATTTGAATACATGAAAAATATGAGAGGAAATTGGCTGTGGAACAACTATTTCAATTAGGAAATAAATAAAAGAAACAGTCTCCCCTTTTAGGTAGCCCTGATGCATTTCTTCTGGAGAATTAGCACGCTAGTTTTAGCCAATGGTAATAGCATAATATGTTCATAACATAAAGAGATGGCTTTATGGTTTCTCAACAATGCACATGACTTCAACTTTGAAATGGAGCACATTTTCTTAGCAATGTATAGCAGTGCTTTCTCTGTCGCATCATCAAAATCGATCTTGTAGAGAGCTGAGGAAGTTCTTAAAGGTTTTATGACTAACTCCCTCTCCCTTCTAAAATAGAAACATCATAAATATAATAATAGTAGTCAGGTGACTGGGTGGCAAGACATCACTCAAGCCACAGCATAGGATAAAACTGCAAATCCAGAAGTGGGTTGCTTGCCACTGATAACCATTTCTTGAGTGACTTAATTACAACTGGTAGCATAATTAATATTAATGCAGTGCCCATTAAGAACCAGTCTAGATTAGTAGGACTGGTTACCCCTGAGTTCAAATTACTTCTTTATATTTATCAGCACCTCTCTGATGGTATATTACTTGCACAAAAAGAAAACCAAACCAAAACCCAGGGATGCCTAGTGTCACATTCAAAAAGCACATTTCACAGCTCTGGGGGCTACTACCTGAAAGGAAGGTGTGGAGCGGTGAGGGCTGACCTGTTCTCCCTAGTGACAAGTGATAGGATAAAAGGAAATGACGTCAAGTTATGCCGGGGAGGTTTAGTTTAGATATCAGGAAAAACTTTTTCACAAAGAGGATTGTTAAGTATTGGAACAGGCTGTCCAAGGAGGTGGTAGATTCTCCATCCCTGGAGGTATTTAAAAGATGGTTAGATGTGGTGCTGAAGGACATGGTTCAGTGGCGGTTGGCAGATTAGTGTGGTGGTTAAACTTGATGATCGAAAGGGTCCCTTCCAATCAAGAAAATTCTATGATTCCCAAATCAAGACCACGTATAAAAGAGTCCATGAACTTCTTGACACTTCTCAGTTATGCTTCACTAACTTCCCATCAGATCATTTGAACACTGAGGATTATGCTCAAATGGGGAAAAATGTTGCTTTCCACCAAAGCCAAATAGTTTTTGAACGAACTGTAGTAACCTTAGCTGCTCACCACTACCTAAACCAGTTAGTTCTGATTTCTTCAACTCTTAAATAAATTCCTATGTATGACTAAGAATATCTGATGGAACATTACCCAATGAAATATTTAGATTCATTTAAAGGAATATCAGAAAAACTTAGCAATTCTGGCATTTAATCCACCTCTTGGAAATTTTTATTCAAACAAACCATATTCAATTATATTCTGAACTTCTGTTAAGACAAGCTGCTAATGGAGAAACAGTATACTATTTATTTTCCTTCATTATACTCAGTGAATTAGCTTATGTGAATCGTTGTCATGTAAATGATGAATCATAAGGATTTCTGTTCCCAAGTGTGACGGAAAGACACTGGACCACAGGTTTTTTAAAATAGAATTAATAGTGATTTATTTAAAAATGAAAAAAAAAAACCAAACCAAATCAAACCAGAATGCAAATCCAGTACGTCACTTACAGGTTATTGTTTGATACAATGGGGAATTCACTATTGCAGTTTGGAAGTATGACCACACTGATTACAATCACAACGATCCACAAAACACTCTACACAAAGATCCACAAAATACTCTGCTGCCAACACTTGCAGGAGAGCCACAAAATACTCTGCACAAAGTTCCACAAGATACTCTGCTGCCAACACTTGCAGGAGAGCCACAAAATACTCTGCTGCCAACACTTGCAGGAGAGCCACAAA